>PVJI01014249.1:0-44886 GCA_004026765.1 Micronycteris hirsuta
CTGGGAGCAGCCAGAGCGATTCTCCGAAAGAGCAAAAGGGCCCATCAGCCTCTGCCAGAACCGCATACTTGCCCCCCCAGGCCTCCCCTCCTCTCCCCTACCCCCAGCCGATCTGCGGCCAGGCAAGCCATGGAGGTCTCCAGCCCATCCTGCTGTTGGCCTCACCCCAACGCGGCCCTTGCCCACCCTGGAGGCTTACCCACCCACCCCCTTTCTGAGAACCCGATTCTTCCCGGTCCCTTGGATGCAGCTCCAAAGTCACAAGTTCTGCCTGACCTGGACATCCTTTTGTCACCAGCCACTAGAGGCTGGTGGGGCTCACTTGCTCCCCACTAGAGGAGCACCCCTGAGGGCAGGGCCAGTGTGGACAGCTCCCTGTGCCTCCCACTTGGGCACATGGCACATGTTGGTAGAGACAATGATCAGGGCAGGGAATGGCAGGCCTAGAACAGAGCCGGGAAAGAGACTGCATGGGGCCTCGGTGCCAGAGTCCTCGCTGGACAGGCTCCCATTTGGCTGGCACCTCTGGTGGGAAGGAGTTGCCTTCAGCTCATGGCCTGACTCTAGCGACACCAGGGCCCCCAGTGACCCACATTCAGGAAAAGGAGGACACAGGGCTCCCACAGTTCTTAGGGGTCAATGAGGCACAGGAAATGTGGGAACCCGGCTGAGAGTGGGCAGGGAGCGGGGTGTCCATGAGAATATAAGAGGTCCCCTCTGGGAAGGCTTCCACAAGGGCCAAGTGACAAGCCAGAGAATGCTCTAAAAGTGCCAGTGGTGCTCTAGGCGCCGGAGGGTACAGGGGGTGGAGAGTGCGGGGTGGTCTTGGCCTGCGGACGGGGGTTGCCATGCCCACAGCGTCCTTGCCTAGCTGTCTCCCCGAGCTGGCTCTGGACTTTGAGAACCCAGACGGGGGTCCAGTAGCCATGTCCCCACATGGGCGACCCCCTTGGTCATGGGGTGTCTGTGGGGCTGCTGAGTGTAGAGACTCGGTCACACCCTGGCCCCAAGGTGGCACCCTCTGCCAGCCCTGGGGCAGCAGCAGAGGGCTCATCCTGGGGGCTGGGCTCTCCCAGGCCCCTGTCACAGCACTGCCCCCTCCCCGCTGCATACCTTGCCCACAGCTGAGCAGCTGGGAGGCTATTTATAAAGGCTGGTGAGATCAGCAGCCGGCCAGCCACTGCGGAGGCTATAAATTCACAGGCCAAGGCCGGGCCCCACAGGAGCAACCGCCCGGGGTGCCGGGGCACCGGAGCCGGGATGAGCGCCAGTGTGGGCGGTGGGGACAGTGTCGGCGGCAGCAGCAGCAGCAGGTAGGGCTCGGCCCAGGCGCATGGGGGCTCATGGCGTCTCACATGCTCACAGCCTGCCTGCCCCACTTGCAGCTCACAGGCTTCCTGCGGGCCCGAGTCCTCAAGCTCTGAACTAGCCCCGGCTGCGCCAGCCCCACGGATGCTGCAGGGGCTGCTGGGATCTGACGATGAGGAGCAGGAGGACCCTAAGGACTACTGCAAGGGTGAGGCCTGGCCTGGAACGCGGGCAGTCAGGTGTCGCCATGGGGGGCGGTGGCAAGGACAGCACAGGAGAAAGAGGGTGCTGGCATCAGCCCACGTGGGCCATGGGGCCAGGACGACGACGGCCCCCCTGGGGTTCTATTGGCTCCCTTCCCCAGGCGGCTACTACCCTGTGAAGATCGGGGACCTGTTCAATGGGCGGTACCACGTGGTACGCAAGCTGGGCTGGGGCCACTTCTCCACTGTCTGGCTCTGCTGGGACATCCAGTGAGTGTCCCCTTTGCCCCCTGGGTCCCAATGGCAGCTGGGATCCTGCCTCTGGGCTTGGATGGGGCCACCACGATGTCCCCATGGGTCTAGCTGGGGCTGGCAGCTGACACGGGTTTTGGCATTGCAGGCGCAAGCGCTTTGTGGCCCTGAAAGTGGTTAAGAGCGCAGGGCATTACACAGAGACAGCTGTGGATGAGATCAAGCTCCTGAAATGTGTGAGATGCCTCCCTTACCAACTCCCAGCTCCCTCGGAGCTGCCTGGGGCCTGGCAATGTGTATGCAAGGCTGGCTGGGGCTCCTGGGTAGGGGCGGGCTTCCGCTGGCTCCTTCTGGAAGGACCTGGAGGAGATGGCAAGGGAGGGGCCGGGAGCTTCCCTCCAGCAGCCAGATGGAATGGGAGAGGGGGCCGCTGCTGCTGGGAGCAACTGGTGAGAGGCAGGTTGGAGCCATCCATGGCCCCTTGGTTTTTGGTCCAGGTCCGAGACAGTGACCCCAGTGACCCCAAAAGAGAGACCATTGTTCAGCTCATGGATGACTTCAGGATCTCAGGGGTTAATGGAGTCCATATCCTTTGTAGGCTGAGCAAAGCACTGTGGCAGTGCAGGGGCCAGCTTGTGCCTTACTGGCTACTAGGGCCTCAGTTTGCAAATCTGCACAATGGAGTTACATGCCTTCCAGACACTTGTCTTTGAAATACCCTACTTTTTTATGGGGGAGTGGGTAACCAGGTTGCTGAGTAACCCCTAAATAGCAGGGGCCATCTCTGTGGCACACCTGGGCATTGGAGTGGGGCCGATCTGAGAGGCTGTCTGCTCAAGTGCCCTTTCCCTAGGATGACCACAGAATGTACCATCCCAATTGGCATACCTGGCTATGACAGGGACACAATGACACCTAGATGGTGGTGATCACCAGGACCACCCCCGCCCAGCCCTGCCTAAGCCTCACGGCTTCCCCATCCCAGCTGAGGGTGAGTGGGGTCTGTGTCCCAACTGTGTGCCTGCCAACCACCCTTCACTCCAAGTCCCAGATGTGTGCATGGTGCTAGAGGTCCTCGGCCACCAGCTCCTCAAGTGGATCATCAAGTCCAACTACCAGGGCCTGCCGGTGCCCTGTGTGAAAAGCATTGTGAGACAGGTGAGTGTCCCAGGCCCAGTGTGCACAGCATTGGGAGGCAGCCCAGGCGGGGCTGGCGGAGCTCAGGAGTGGCTCTCCCCAGGTGCTAAATGGCCTGGACTACCTCCATACCAAGTGCAAGATCATCCACACAGACATCAAGCCTGAGAACATCCTGCTGTGTGTGGGTGACACCTACATCAGGCGCCTGGCTGCTGAGGCCACAGAGTGGCAGCAATCAGGGGCCCCACCCCCATCCCGTTCCACAGGTACCAGAGCCTGTGTGGGGCTGGAGCGGGGCCTGTGAGCCTCCGCCCCTGCCTGAGTCTCTGTTCCTTTCTCTCCCCACACACCCCCCGGTGCTCCTCCTGTCCCCCAGTCAGCAATGCTCCCCAGGAGGTCTGGGTAAGTTGGGCACCCCTCTTTTCCTGTGCCTCATCTCCCCATGTCCTCGAACCTTACCTCCTCAGCCTCCCCACCCTCCCCAGCACTCCTGCAGTGGCATTTCCAAAAGGCCGGGTGGCCCAGATGAGGGGGATACAGAGTGGTAGGTCACATGACCCAAACTGCCTGCCACTGGGCTTGCCAGGAGGGGCCCAGGCTGCCCCCAGTCAGAGGCACGCCCGTCAGCTCCTCCTCAACTTTGAGCTTTGAGGAGTGAAGGCAAGAGGGAAGGCAGAAGGTGCGCCAGAGGCTGATGCCAAGGGGTGGTCTAGAGGGGGATTGTGCCACATCCTGATGTCCACGGGAGCCCTGGGGCCTGTAGGTCTTGTCCCCTGTGGGGTGTGTGGACCACAGAGACCTGGGCTGGTCAACGGATGGGTGACAGGAATCCTGGGGTGATCCTGGCTCTAATGGCAGCCAGGCAAGCTGTCGAAAAACAAGAGAAAGAAGATGAGGCGCAAAAGGAAACAGCAGAAGTGGCTGCTGGAGGAGCGACTGCGTGACCTGCAGAGGCTGGAGGCCTTGGAGGCAGCAGCCCAAGCCGAGGGTGAGGGGCTGGAGGGGCTGGATGGGCTAGAGGGGCCCCGGGGCTGCCAAGCATGGCCACCAGGGCATCAGCTCACACACCACCACTTCTGCCCATCTCCCTAGACTCTGGCTCAAGACTGGAGGGGGGCAGCGGCTCTACCTCATCTTCTGGCTGCCACCCTGGGGGGGCCAGGGCCGGCCCCTCCCCAGCCTCTTCCTCCCCTGCCCAGGGTGGAGACCGCAGCCTCAGCTCAGGCTCCCAGACCTCAGGCTTCTCCGGCTCCCTCTTCTCTCCTGCCTCATGCTCCATCCTCTCAGGCTCATCCAACCAGCGGGAGACTGGGGGTCTCCTGTCGCCCAGCAGTAAGCGGGGCAGGGCCAGTGGGTGGCGGGCAGGTAGGGCAGGAGGGGCCAGGCCAGCTCAGTTTCTCCCTTCTCTTACTTACTCAGCACCATTTGGTGCCTCGAACCTCCTGGTGAACCCCCTAGAACCCCAAAATGCAGACAAGATCAAGATCAAGATCGCAGACCTGGGCAACGCCTGCTGGGTGGTATGAGCGTGCCTTGGAAAGCAGAGCGGGGTGCCCTGCCGTGAGGGTGGAGGCACAGGCCCATCCTGGGGAACCCCGACCCGACTTGGGCCTGTGGGGCAATTGATCCTTTGTTCAGCAAGGGCTCACCCAGCAATACACTTGACCAGACCCCTTCGGTCTGCCTGGCGTGGCAGACCTGGGGCTGAGTCCGTGGGTCCCACTTAGTCCGCAGCACTGGGCCCATGGCAAGGGCGGGGAGGACACTGGGACGGGCCAGCCTCTGCCTCAGGTCACCTGGCCAGTTCCTCCTGGGACTCTTGGGGATCCTGAGGCTCACAGAGAGCCCCACTAAGCTCCTTGCATAGCCCAGAGGAGGTGGGAGGGGAGCGGGAGACTGGTGGGAGCAGGCCAGCTGTGGCCCCAGCTCCGCCCCAGGGCTCCCCTTGCCTCCAGCACAAACACTTCACTGAGGACATACAGACGCGGCAGTACCGGGCCCTGGAGGTGCTGATTGGCGCCGAGTACGGACCCCCAGCCGACATCTGGAGCACAGCATGCATGGTAGGCCTGGGCTGCCACCACCGGGGGCCAGCCTGCTGGCCAGCAGCCCCAACCTCTCCTCCTTTCAGGCCTTTGAGCTAGCCACTGGCGACTACCTGTTCGAGCCCCACTCTGGAGAAGACTACAGTCGTGACGAGGGTAAGGAAGGCATGCCTTGGGTTCAGCCTCGGAGCCTTGGGGCCTGCGGGCTGCCTGACAGTCTCCTCTCTGTCCACAGACCACATTGCCCACATCGTGGAGCTTCTGGGAGACATCCCCCCAGCCTTCGCCCTCTCAGGCCGCTACTCCCGCGAGTTCTTCAACCGGAGAGGTGGGCTGAACAGGCTCGGGCTGCCTGGGTGCAGAGGGTCAGGCTGGGAGGGCCCTTGGGTTCTGAAACAGGGGATCACAGGCCTCAGAGCCAGAAGCCACGCTGGCAGAGTTTAACCTAAGCCCTGCTGCCCGCCCCAGGAGAGCTGCGACACATCCACAATCTCAAGCGCTGGGGCCTATACGAGGTGCTCATAGAGAAGTACGAGTGGCCCCTGGAGCAGGCCACTCAGTTCAGCGCCTTCCTGCTGCCCATGATGGAATACATCCCTGAAAAGCGGGCCAGCGCGGCCGACTGCCTCCGCCACCCTTGGCTCAACCCCTAGGCCCTGTGGGCTCCTGCCCGAACCCTCACCTCTCAGTGCCTTCAGGGAAAGTGAGACAACTGCCATCCTGCTGGGGCTGCCCTCTCCTACCCTGCGGGCACAGGCTCACACTGCCCCATGGCCGAACAGACATGCTCGGGCTAGGCCCACCTGTGGGAATTGGTTCTGCCCCTGACCCTCAGAGAGGGCTCTGTGAGTGAGAAGTGTGTTTCTTTTCTTAATAAAGTGTGAGCTCATACACCCACATCCTAGAGTGACAGAGCACAAGGCCAAGGGCTGGGGCAGAAGTCTGTTTATTTTGGGTCGTCCCAGCAAGCCAGCTGGGGTGCTAGGGTTGGGGTGGGGACAGCCTAGGCCTCCACAGCCCGGCCGTTGCTGATGCGGATATGGCGGATGATGTCCTGGATGGCTTCCGATGTGGTGCCCTGACCCCCAATATCCGGAGTGTGTATCTGTGGGGAGATGGGCGCACTTGGGCACACAGCAGGACCCCAATACCCAACCCCTACCCTGCACGGGGCCCAGGGCTGCCCACTGTTGCCTGCAGCTTTCAGGGGCTGGAACTGCCACCAGGAAGGCAATAGTCCGAGCTAAGGCCCAGAAGCCCTATTTACCTGGTACCACCCTCCCCTTAGGGGCAGCAGGAAGAGCCAAGTCACCATCTCCAGCCCCTCGGGTATCACGCCAGCTCAACCAAGGCTAGGGGAGGGGCTTGGGGTGGGGCGCAGAGGGAAGGGGAGAAGAGAGCCTTACGTTTTCATTGTCCATGGACGCCAGTACAGCGTTGCGGATGGAGGTGGCGTAGGAGTGTAGCCTAAGGAGGGAGAGCAGCCTTCAGTCCTCGGGGCCCAGGGAGCTGGCCGGGGCCGCGGCTGGCCATCGGGAAACCACTTACTTGAGGTGATCGAGCATCATGCAACTTGCCAGCAGCGTAGCCGTGGGGTTGGCAATATTCTTATTGGCGATACTCTTGCCTGTGTTCCTTGTAGCCTGGAAGAGGCAAGATAATAAAGGGGGTGGCAAATGTAAGAATGTAGGGAGCAGGATTCCATTCGTGTGAAGTATCCAGACAAGGAAATCCACAGAGAAAAAGGTCGGTTGGTGCCAGGGGCTGGTGGGGAAGGAATGGGAAGTGACTGCTAATGGGGACGGGGTCTCCTTTTGGGGTGACGGAAATGGTCTGCAACTAGACAGAAGTGATGTACAACACGGTGGATGTACTTAATACCCCGGAATTTTCACTGTGAAATGGTTTCACTTTATGTTAGGTAAAATTTTACCTCAGTTTTTTTAAACAAAAGACTTAAAACAACAAAGGGACCAATAAAATGTGGTCCATCTATTTAATGGACTATTATTCAGCCATCAAAGAGGAACGAGGTACTGACAGGCTACAAAACGGGCCCACTTGGAAAACATGCTAAGGGAAAGAAACCAGTCACAGAAAGCCATGTGTTATACGATTGCATTTATATAAAATATCCAGAATAGGCAAATCCATAAGACAGAAATCCAATCAGTGGCTGCAATGGGTGGGGATGGTAAGCGACAGCTGACAAGTAGTGTTTCTTTTTGGGGTGATAAAAATGTTCTGGAATTATGCCCTGGCTGGTGTAGCTCAGTGGATTGAGCGCGGGCTGGGAATCAAAGGGTCCCAGTTCGATTGCCCGTCAGGGCACATGCCTGGGTTGCGGGCCAGGTCCCCAGTGAGGGCCATGTAGAGGCAACTATACACTGCTGTTTCTCTCTCTCTCTTTCTCCCTACCTTCCCCTCTAAAAATAAATAAATAAAATCTTTAAAAAAAAAGTTCTGGAATTAGATAGAGGCGATGGTCGCACGACTCTGGATATTCTAAAAATCAATGAGCTGTGCACTCCCAATGGGTGAAGCGGATGGTAGGTGAGCTATAGCTCAAAAAGGCCAGCAGCCCTGGTGCCGTGGGCAGCACTCACCGTCTCAAACACAGCATACACGTGGCCATAGTTGGCCCCAGCCACCAGGCCGGGGCCCCCGACCAGCCCTGCGCAGACGTTGTTGACAATGTTGCCATAGAGATTGGGCATCACCATGACATCAAACTGCTGGGGCCGGGACACCAGCTGCAGGGCAGGGAGGGGACAGACAGAAGCTTGAGCATGAGAAGCCCAGGGTGCCTAGGGCAGGCAGCCGTGGACCCCAGTGGGTTAACTACCTGCATGGTGGTGTTATCCACAATCATATTCTCAAAGGTGATCTGGGGGTAGCGGGCTGCCACCTCCTTGCAGCACTGGAGGAAGAGGCCATCGCCCAGTTTCCTATGGGGGGAACACAGAACCCCAGCTTCGCCACTGCAACAGTCGGCTGGCAGGATGGGGTGCACAGATGGCCACAGAAGGCTGGGTTCTAACCTCTGGCCAGTCCCCCATCTGCAAAATGAGCAGAATTCTGCTCCACCTCCCCCAAGTGTACATTGGGGCGGGGTCACGGCCAGACACAGGCAACAAGGCACAACCCTGGGTGTGCGGGTGTGGCCCCTTGGTGGGTGGCCGGGGTCCTGGCCCCAAGTCCCTGAGAACAGGCCGAGGAGGCTGTTCAATCCAGCTGCCTCAGGACCACTGGCAGAACGGGCAGGAGCATGGCGGGGGTGGGGGCATACATAATGTTGGCCTTGTGCACGGCTGTCACTTTCTTGCGCCCACTCTCCTGGGCCAGTTTGAAGGCGTATTCAGCAATGCGCAGGGACTTGGCCTTGGTGATGATCTTCAGGCTCTCCACCACTCCTGCCACACTCTGAGAAGGGGATGAGGAAAAGAGACGCAAGTCCCGTCTGATCCTGCTCTCTAACACAAGCTTGTCGTTGGGCACAGCCTTCCTTGCCGCTGACCCTCACCAGGCTCACCCCCAGCCCCCACGACCCGAGGGAGTAAGGGGGCAGCCCAGGTCGCACTCACCTCATGCTCTAGGCTGCTGTACTCGCCCTCTGTGTTTTCCCGGACAATGAGAATATCTATGTCCCTGTGCCGGGTCACCACTCCTGGTAGGCTCTTACAGTGGATGACATTGGCATAGAGGTCTAGGCTGGTGCTAGGGACACAGACAGAGAGAGTCAGCTGGCCAGTGCCACCACTCTGGGTTGGTACAGCCTATCTTACCCTTGCCAAGAGGCCACCCCCGCTGAGCCTACCCCATGTACTTGGCTCTCACCGAAGAATGTTGTTTCGGGATTTGTGGGACGGTGGCAGGTTATGGTTTGTTTCAATATTGCCTGCAGGACAGAAACAAGACAGGCGATCTGAAGAGGGGACCCCCAGGCTCAGCTGTGCCGCCATGTTCCCCTTCCTGTCCCAGGGAACACACAGCAAAGGCAGCTCCAACCACAGAAGATGGCTTTTGGCAGCAGAAATACCTTACAGAACACTAGAGTATAACTTCCAAAATAAGCCCCATGAGGGCAGAGGGGGGTATGTGTGTGTTCGCTTCACTAACGGGTTCTGAGGACCTAGAAGAGCACCTGGCACATACCAGACACTCAATAAGTACTTACTGAATGAAGAAATGAACAAGGCTTGGCAGCTAACCAGGATGTCTTGTCAGACCCTGGGAGGAGAATGGCAAGACCAAGGTCTGGCTGGATAGAAAATGACCACTCCTGCTTACTAACAGGCTGGCCAGCCAGGCTGGTGCCAGCCAGGAGACCTTGGCCAGGGTGACTGCTGGGTCCTGCATCAAGGTGCCATACAAGCCCCACCTCAGGGACAGGAAAGGGCTGCCTGAAAAAGACCACAGCTTGGCTTTGACTGGACCGAGCACACCCAGAGCAAGTGCAGTAGGGGAGCAGCGGCCACTGGGAAATGGCACTCAGAGGGCGCCAAGTAGAAGAGGCATTTCTCAGGGCCCACTGGGGCGACAAGTGCCTCTGAATCATGCCCTTCCTGGACTGCCTTTACCCAGAATGCCTCGGGCACCCTGTGGTTGGCATGTTAGCCCCTCCACTTCACTGCCAGGGCCTAGGTCTGTACTCCAGTTCACCTTTGCTCACACCCCCCTCACACCAAACAGTGATAGAAACACTTTAAGAACTTGGACCAAATCAAGGCAAACTCAGGAGGGGCTAGAATTCTCGTACTACCCGTAGCCGTGCCAGCTGGAGCCAAGGCAGCAGGCAGAGGTTGAAAACTGCGTCTCTGTGACACCTGGTTTGTGAAGACAGACTCTAAGGCTCAAAGCTGACCCTAACAGAGAGGGCTACCTCAGAAGAAAAGACGAGGGTGGGAGGCAGTCCATCACTGGACAGGCTCCCGCACAGCCTAGTGCCACCAAACCCTCAGAACTGCGGCATGGACAGGCACCCAGAAGCTTCCATCCACTCTCCAAGCACAAGGATCCTCCCTAGCCAGAAAACCCTGAAGTCAAAGCTGTGGGGCCCCAGGGACAAGTATCAGCTCAGAAGAGAAGTAACCATGTACCCAAGCTCACCTTTCAGGGCCACGCGGTTCCGACGGATGGCCATGATAGCATTGCGGATATCCTCTTCATCGGCATTGGAGCTCACGTGCACCTCTTCAAAGTCCACTGGCACACACGCATGCCTGCGGCAAAGCCAGATCAGGGCAGCCGGCCGCGGACCTCCCCCGCCCCTCTTCTAAGAAGCCTGCCTGGACCACTGGCTGTAGAGGCCTCTCTCCTGCTGCCGCCCACCCTGATCCGGCTCTGGCTGATAGGAGACTGGGCCCACCTGCGACAACTGATGGGGACTTGCTTGACATCTACAACATAGTTAGCAGGACTGGTGGCACCTTCCCCACGCCCAGGCCAGCCTGGGGGGATCGCCAGCACCAGGATGAAAGGCCTGGGCTTATAGCCCTCCTGCCACTGGCTCACTGGGTGCTTGGGCAAAGTCCCAGCCAGTGAGGTTCTAGATTAACTGACCCTCTGGCCCAAGTTCTTAGGGCACCCCCCCGTGGCTGGCCCTGAGGCACAACCTTCCCTAGAGGGGAGGTGGCCTGGGGGTTCTATACCTGAACACAGATTTGACGTGCAGCATGAGCTCTGGCCCAATGCCATCTCCTGGGATCATGGTCACCGTGTGTCGCCCACCATACTTAGCTGATGGAGGCTGGAAGGAGGGGGAGGGTGAAGGCAGGCCTTTTGTTCCCTTCCTCCCACCAGCACTGACCCCGTGGGTCAGCGACTCACGAGGTGCCAGCTTGGGGCACCTTACCCTGCGCCCCACCCATCCCAGACAGGGCTGATCACAGGGGCTCCGCGGGCAGGAGAACTATAGCAGAAGCAGTCCCTGCCCCCACCTGGACCTGGGTCAGTCCCAAAGCAACTAAAAGCCCCAAACCTAATGGGCAGATGAATACTCACAATTGTTTGTTGCTAAAGGGGGGACAGGAAGAAAGAAGATCTGTGTCAGCCAAGGTCGGAGGAACAAGACTCTGCCTTTTCCCTGGGGATACTGTCTAGCACAGTTCAGGTAAGGAGGTAAGGAGGAGGGATGGGTGACTTCTGGAAACCACACCTCAGAGGGAAGGACAGAGGGCTAGGAAACAAAGAGGCACAGCACATACACACATCTACACACAAACAGGGGCACACACGCACGAACACAAATATACAAATGTGCACGCACACACACCACGCACACACGCGCACACCCAGGCAAGTACTTACTGAGAAGCATCTCCGGGGGGCCTCATGGGCACCTACAACCTG
This sequence comes from Micronycteris hirsuta, assembly GCA_004026765.1. Lineage (NCBI taxonomy): Eukaryota > Metazoa > Chordata > Mammalia > Chiroptera > Phyllostomidae > Micronycteris > Micronycteris hirsuta. Next base: position 11,300 of record PVJI01014249.1, read on the forward strand.
GCAAAGAGAACCCAAATGCTAGTGGTTGTTGCCCAGCCCAGAAAGTCAATCTGGCAAGGAAGAGCAACTGTCCCCACAGTGCCCGGACAGGCCCTGCATGTCACCCCCTCCATGTCACCCCTTCCACTTCATCCATGCACACTGCCCAATGAACAATAGCACCCAATCAGGCCCGGACAAGTGGCTCCAGAGCCATTTCCCAGGGACCAGCCTGCTGAAGCACCATGCAGGGTCGTCACAACCCTTTCTGCTCCATGGTCAGTTTTTAAAGAAAATGTTTATGCCCTCCCCCCAACTTCAGCTGTTTCTGATTCTTTTTGGTCAATTATTTCTATTCAGTGATGTCTGTAACATGGAAAAGCTGGCATGTTAAACATGGTACAATTAAAGGAAATCATTATACTAAACGAGAGGGCCACCACAATAATCATTTTATCTTTTTTTGTAGCTCAGTTGGTTAGAGCATCATCCCTATACACCAAGGTTGCGGGTTCGATCCCCAGTCAGGGCACATACAAGAAGCAACCAATTAATGCATCAATAAGTAGAACAACAAATCAATGGTTCTCTCTCTCCCCACCCCCAAAATCAATAAATATGGTAAAATGTTTTTTAAAGAGCAGCATGTGCATGTGGTCAGAACATGGAGAAAATACAGCCCGGCTGGTGTAGCTCAGTGGATTGAGCATGGCTGGGAACCAGGCGGTCCTGGTTCGATTCCCAGTTGGGGCACATGCCTGGGTTGCAGGCCAGGTCCCCGGTGGGGGCCATGTGAGAGGCAACCATACATTGCTCTTTCTCCCTTCCTTCTCCTCTCTCTAAAAATAAATAAATAAAATCTTAAAAAAAAAAAAGAACATGGAGAAAATATAGAACATGGAGATCAGAAGAAAAAGACAGAACCCAGCTTGCATTCCAGAGACAAGTACTGTTGGGAACTGCCCTCCAGAATCAGAAATCCAAAGCAACCGTGCAGGAAAAACTCAGCCATTTTTAGAAGAATAACAGACACCAATCTTTTGGAAGGCTTTCGTAAAGGATTGCAAAACTGCTTCACAGCCTACATGGATGACAAATATCCCCAACTCCAGCTCGGAACCAGCCATGTTAGGCCACATCGGCACCATGCTTGACAGCTTCTGAACGAAAACCACCAAGCCAAATAAGACAGGTGCTGAGAAGTGACCAATTTGGAGTCCCCACATTGTCCTGGAGGGAGAAGCCCTTATCCAAGGTCCCACTGCAGCGGGGCTACAAGCCCGCATACTTTCCTTCCTGCTGTGCCCCACCTGGGAACACACCTGGGTGTCCCACAATTCAAAGGGGGGGGCAGAACCAAGGTCCTCCTTGTCACTTGAGAATGTCCTGCTACTTGCCTGTGGAGCAGCATCAGAGCATTCCAGCCAACAGCAGAGTCACTGTGGCCATTTCTCAAAGAGCCACGCCTTCCTCCGAGAAGTCTGGAAAGCTCAAGCAGAAGCTGACCATCTGAGTCTCCTGGCCAGTCTTCCCAAGGCATGCACTTGCACCAGCTCTGAAAGCACAGATGTGCCACTCACCCACCCAAGCCAGGAGCTAGGAGGGAGGTGACTGCTAGGACAAGATGCTCTGGGAATATCTGCCAACCCATGTGGCCCCTGGATCTGTAGTCACAGGCACACTCAGGGCTTTTCTATTTTCCTTCTAACACTTGTCAGTATTTGGATTCAGCTTATCTACAGGCTATCAATACGAACTTGTGGAAGGAGGCTTAGACTGCCCTTCCTCCAGGAAGCTTTCCCTGATGGCCTAGGGGTGCTGAGCTATTGGTACCCACCCCTGGTTCCAAAGTCCTGTATCAATTCCTCTCCTTCCAACCACAATCTCTCCCTAGGTTGTCACTGCCTTGCTCCCTCCCCGACCCCTAAGCCCCCGAAAGTGGAAGCCAAGTCTGTCTAGTCCCCTGCTGTCACCCTAAGACCCAGCAGAATGACTGGCCCAGAGCTAGGACACAAGAAACATTTCCTGAATGAATGAGCATATCAGAAAATGTAGGGCAAGATGGAGGGCTTTGGGGGCTAGGGAGAGAGACCTCAGTCCAAATCAACATCCACTACTCCTGGCAACAAACAGCTTAACCTTGCTCATCTTCCTGTCCTCACCTCAAATCCACAGAACAGAGGATTTAACAGTCACCTACTCTATGCAACTGTTAAAGGATTGAGCAAGAGGAGGTATGGGAGCTCTGCAGTCCCTAGCAAGGCACACAGAGCCATGCAAAAGCATACCTGCCTCTTTACCCCAACAACCCCTCGGGCCAGTGTTCAATGTTGGCGTCCAATGGGGTGGGGGGATGCTGGGCTGTCCCCTGCCGCTCCTAGCAGTAATTCCCTCTGAGCTTCAGCCCTCTGAAGTCCACTGGCACTGGACAGTAACTCGGGCGTGGTGGTGAGCCAGCCCTTGCACCAGGCCTGGCTCTGAACTGTGCAACTCTCCTCCCCCACCCTAAATCACATCACCACCACCAGGGCTGAACCTCTTCCTCACCTGGTCCTGAAGCTAGATGTTCCTCCTGGCTTTGGCCACCAAAGACCTAGACAGCTCTCAGATTAGACTTTCCTGACCTTGCTCTAACAGATGCAGACACCTTCCTTCACGGTTACAGAGGTTCTGCCTCACATCCAGGCCCAGTGAAGCTATGTATGCTCAGTATGCAGCAGGATGGGATATATGCACAGGCTTCCTGCTTATTTCTACAGCGGGAGGGTGGACCATCAGCCCTCATTCTTTGACGGTGCTTTGGAAAGGAATCCAGGGTGGTATGTGTTCCTGCCAAAGGGCTCCCACACTCCACAGCTTAGTGAGGCTTCTCTTCAGCAGGTTTCTATTGGATCAAGTGTCCATGGTAGCTGCATGTTTTCCCACAAGGTCCCAATTAGTGGGAGCAAAGATCTGGGGTTCACTTCTAAAGGTTCCCATACGCAGGACAACCAGTCTCAGGGCAAGACACTGCCTGGATTGTTCCCAGACCCGTACGCCCACCCCAACACGGACACAAGCACATACACAAGAGAGGTCAGGGAGGAGAGAAATGTCTTCACCAAGACCCTGTTGCAGCTTAGCTGCCAGAGTTGTCAGGGCCTCTGGAAAGTCTTTCTCGTCAGCAAGATGGGAGAAGTGAGCATTTTAAATAGAATTTCATAAAGCATAAGCTGTTACAGCGCAGTCTTCCCCAGGAGTAAGAGAGGGGAAGCAGACAGGAGATGTGTTCACAAGGAATGTCAGCAACGTTGCTGGGTTCTAGGTCAGTGTTGGCTGGGTCTTTCTGAGATCCTTTTCTTTTTTAAAAGATTGTATTTATTTATTTAGAGAGAGGGGAAGGGAGGGAGAAACAGAGGGAGAGAAACATCAGTGTGTGGTTGCCTCTCACGCTGCCCCCACTGGGGACCTGGCCTGCAACCCAGGCATGTGCCCTGACTGGGAATCGAACTGGCAACCCTTTGGTTCACAGCCCGAGCTCAGTCCACTGAGCTACACCAGCCAGGGCTCTTTTATGCCAGCCAGATCCTTTAAGAGGCAAAACTGAAGCCCAGATAGAAGAGGGGCCGGGCCTAAGGCCACACAGTGTGTCTGTGGAGTAGACAGGCCTGGAGAAAGTATCTCTTGCCCTCCAGGCCAGTCCTGGATCGCTGATGCTTCAGGTGGCTTACAACCCACCCAGGAACTAAAGTACCCTCATTTAAGTGTGTAAAGAGAAAGGAATTGGACACGAATAACCAAGATCTTAAACGGAGAACTCCCGAAGCAAAGCCCCAAGGGACCTCCCACCCCCGCCAGCCTCAGAAACCCTAGCTCCGTCCTATTTCAAGCACCTGCAGTGGGAGCGACAACTGGAGCTATAAGAATGTTGGGGGGAAGGGTTGGGTGTACTGGCAAAGACCAATTCTCTATCTCCACTGGGACATGTGGCAAAGCAGTCCACCAGGAGGAGAAACCCAAGGAATGTAGGCAGGGAACCCGGTTTCCAAAGCGACAAGAACAAGGCAGACCAAGACAGGTGACCGTCTTTGGGGGGGTCCCACAATGGCACTAGGGAGGTGACACTTGGGCCGTGGAAGACCACTCTCCCCACCTGTCCCTAGCTCCCCTACTACAACAATGCAGACCCCACGGAAAGCCGGATCAGTGCCAACTTTAGCCAATCCCCTCACTGACAACGGAGGCGGCCAATCAACTCCAGAGCACAACCCTCTCCCCAGGCCTGCAACCAATCGGATCCCAGGACATTGTGGCGGCGAAGGCCCCCACATCACACCCCACCGAGGGGCAAGGACCCCACCGAACGCTGCGGCTGTCCCTGCATCCCGCTCCCCGCTCTCACCTCCCAAGGACGGCAGAGGAGGGCTGGCCTGAGCACTGACTTCGCAGTGCCGCCAACGGCCATCGCCACCTTCAGCGCCATGACGGAAAGTGAGAACAACGGCACTTCACAACGCGCAAACACCGCTCTCGCGAGATTTCGGAGTGGGCGCGGACCTGGAATGCGCACGCGCAAGGTTTGCCTGTTTCCACGCACTTTTCCGGCGCCGGGAGCGGAGCCGCCGCCGCCATCTTTGGGGGGCGCCCAGCTGGACCACTGGGCCCGTGAGAGGACACGTCAGTGCCGCCAGTGACGTCACAGGCCCGCCCGGCCTGCCAGCGTCTGATTGGCTACTGCGTTCTCTTACGCGTCGCGCTTCCTTATCTGCCCCTCGTGCTCAGTGGAGTCGCTCCCTTTTTACCTCGGCATAGAAGAAGTGATGGTGGCGCTGGCATCTCTCGGCGCCCTGGCGCTACTCCTGATGTCGGGCCTCTCCTGCTGCTCAGGTAGCGGCATGGCAGGAGCTCGTTTCTATCGAGCTTCTCTCCCACCACTGGTGGTGCGTGGCGGGTAGGAGGGGTGCGGGCTAAACGGGGTTCTGGGCCTTTTTTCCTCGGAGAGGCAGGTGGCCTCGGCGCGCGACGACCGAGGCCACCACGCGCTTTTGCACCACACACCTTTACCCAGCAGCCAGGCTGCAGGAAGAAACAGCTAAATCTTTCCCCCCTCCCCGTCTGCTTCAAGGAAGAGTTTCAGAGCCTCTCCCGTGCACCCAGCCCCCATCTACAGCAGAAAAAGTGACACACGTCCCTGCCCCCTCTCCCGGAGCTCCTGGTCTCGGAAGAGGGTCGTACAGGAGCAGAGCTCTACAGCGCAGGGTGATGGGACGAGAATCTGGGCTGGTGGAGAGGAGCCACCTGACCAAGTGCGGTGGGGCCAGGCCTTCCCAGGAAGGGAGCCCTAAGTGAAGAGGGAGCAGGTACCGCCCAGGCCGAGTGGCCCTGAGCGTGGGTGAGTTAGATCGGAGCTGAAGAGGTTAAGGTAAGCGGGAGCCTTGAGTGTCAGGCCAGACTGTTGACTTTTGACTTTTTACCTGAGGTAACCTTAAAAGGACTTTTCAGCAGAGCTGAGCCACCCCAGTCAGATCAGTTGACATTTTTGGGAGAGTCTTTAACACCTAGTGGCAGGATTGAGCTTAGACTGGAGTCCAGAAGTGTGTTGAGAAGGACGTCCTTGCAAGAGCCAGAGCCGTCTGGGGGCTGGACTGGGGAGGGGGCACTTTCTGTGCATTCACTTTACCTGCCCTACTTCAGGCAGTGTCCTTGGTGCCTGGAGTGTTTCACCAGCCTAAATGGCCTCCTGCCTGCACCCTTCTATCTTATTCCTCAGGAACTTCCCATGCTGTAGCCAGTGATGTCTGGGAAGGACAAACCTGGCTGTATTACCCTCTGGTGCTTCCACAGTGTCCACAGGAAAAAGGCCAAGCTTAGCAGGGCACAGAAGGATCTGCGGGATGTGGCTCCTGAGAACCAGCCCCACCAGTGTTCCAGGCATCTTCGGATGTCCAAACCCAGAACCTTCTCTGCCCCAACCTAAGGTGTGGCACTGCAGGACACCACATTCAGAGATCAGTTGGCTGGGAACTTTACTATTGGTAGCATTTACTTGGCGCCCCGTCACTTAGGTGGCACGCTTCTTTCTCTGTAGCCTCCAGCAGTGCAGAGATGGCTAAGGCAGCATTCTTTCTCTCAGGGCAGCCCTGTTCAAGGAGACAAGTTTTGCATCTGGATCCAGAACTTCTCCCACGCCCTTCCCTTGGGAAACACTGGGGCTAGTGTTGGCCTTCTGTCAGCTGTAGCTGGGCTCAGAGACCCTTCCGTTCATCTTGAAAGCCCACGTGCTTGCCTAGCAGCACCATGTTTGGTATCTGCGGAGGATGCCTTCAGTAAACTTTAGGGCTCTTCATGGCTCTCAATTGAGGTCAGCTTAGCCCCCTGGGCTTCTGGGGTGCTACAGGCCAGGGCAAGCTGCAGCCCCAAACCATTGCCTGTAGGTCCAGGGACAGATGCGAGTTGTGCAGTGAATCCATGCAGCCACCCACACACAGACTCACCTCTTTCGCCCTTGCATTGAGGTTCTACCTGAACAAAGCCTTCCTATTGCCCACCCCTCCTTGCCCCTGCACTTCTGACTGACCATTTATATGTCTCCCACATCCTACCTGGCAGGGTCCGAAGGGCCCCATGTGTCCTCAGCCGATGAAGTGTGGGAGTTGGGGTCAGGGTGGTCCCTTTTGCCCCCTGGCCCAGCACGCACGATCTAGGCTTTACCCAGGCATCTCTCTGCCTCCTCCCCACAGCAGAGGCCTGCGTGGAGCCCCAGATCACCCCTTCCTACTATACAACTTCTGACGCCGTCATTTCCACTGAGACTGTCTTCATCGTGGAGATTTCCCTGACATGCAAGAACAGGGTCCAGGTGAGGCAGTGGGGTGAGAGGCGGGTAGTGAGCCTGGGACGTTGGACATCAGCTACTCAACTGGCAGTTGATGGGGTCAGACTCAGCGACCTGTATGGATTTTGATTCACAGGTGTAGGAAGGATCGGGGTACTCCAAGATCAGATTCTAGCAGGTGTTTAAAGAACATTCTCTTAAGCTGCCTGGTCTGCTTCATCTAGGTGCGGTCATGTAGGTAGACACTTTGCTGTGTCTTGAAAGCATGTACACAGAAGTGAGAAACAGCCAGGGGTCAGTTCCTAGGCTCCTTCATCCCTTCTCTGGTTGCTCTTTGCCAAGGTCTATGTCTATGTGGGTATTTTGTAAGTTTACGACTGAGACCTGGCCTCGGCCCCTGACCTTAACCTGCATCCCAAAGGTCCAAAGAAGGATGTTGGGCCTTTTGGGTACAACACTTCTTGGGCAGCTCATTGGGCGCCCCTTGGCCCCAGCACCCTCTTACAGGTTCAGAAGTAATGAGGCTGCTTCAGTCATCCCACCCTGTTCACAGTGAACAGGCTTGCTGTGGTTTAGGGAGGCCAGGTTATCAGGGGAGTGTGGCCCCACCTCCCTCTTTGAGGAAACAGGTAGTGACAGCGGCAGTGGTTGTAGGCTTCCTGGCAAGGCTCTGGGTTGTGCCAGGCCTACCTCCGTGATTCTTGTGGTATCCCTGCCAGCCACACTGCAGACCCCAAATATGCCCGGCTTCCCTGCACACAGGCCACAGGTGCTGCTGTGGGCCGCACCATGGGGCCTCTGCCAACAGCCAGATAAGAGAGCATGACTCTCCCCTTGTCCCCTCCCCCAGAACATGGCCCTTTATGCTGATGTCAGTGGAAAACAATTTCCTGTCACCCGGGGCCAGGACGTGGGGCGCTATCAGGTAAGGGTTGTCATTTTGGGGGGAGACCACCACTCGCTGGTACGACTTGGAACCCCGGAGGTGGCCGGGCTAAGCAGGGGCAGGGTTATTAGCACTGGCAGGGGAGCCCTGATGTGTCTGTTGTGCCCACTCTGTACCAAACACCCAACCCAGGTGTCCTGGAGCGTAGACCACAAGAGTGCCCACGCAGGCACCTATGAGGTCAGATTCTTCGATGAGGAGTCCTACAGCCTCCTGAGGAAGGTGAGTATCACCTGGAGCCCCTACCAGGCCTGCAGGAGAGAGGGCACACCCTCCTGCCACGGCCACCTCCCACACCACAGCCCCCTCTTCCTGGAGCTCTGCGCCACTTGGGGCCTTGCTTACAGGAGCAGGAAGGCTGGGCGGGTGCCTTCCTATCCACCTGCCCCGCCTGTGCTTGCACCTTCTGTTTCTCCCTTACCCGTTTCTCTCCTCTCTTCTTCCATGACTCAAGCCAGTGTTCCTGCCTCTCCTACCCCACCCCACTCAGCAGCACCCCTAACTCCAGCACCTCCCTTACAGGCTCAGAGAAATAACGAGGACATTTCCATCATCCCACCCCTGTTCACAGTCAGTGTGGACCATCGGGTGAGTGAGTTGAAGAGGGTGACCTGGTCTTGGGAAGCAGCAAGCACACTGCAAGGCTCATCCTTCTTTAGGGGGTGGGGGTTGGGCCATACATAGTTAGCCAGTGAGTCTTTATGCCCCAGAAAGAGCCTCACCAGGGCTGGCTGGGCCCCTTGGCCATCCGCCCCCTGAGCATGTTTTGGTCTCCTTTCTTGCAGGGCACCTGGAACGGGCCCTGGGTTTCCACCGAGGTGTTGGCCGTGGTCATCGGCCTGGTGATCTACTACCTGGCCTTCAACGCCAAGAGCCACATCCAGGCCTGAGGGCAGTGCCCTCAGCCCTCCTTGTTTCTTTCAATAAAGTTACACGGCTCCTCACTTTGCGTTGCCACACCTTGCCTTCCACACAGGTCAGAGCTGGGCAGCCAGCATCTCCTGGTCCACCCCAGACAGCACAGCACTGAGTGCAGACGGGGCTGAAACTCCTGTCTCATGGGTTTGTTTTGCTTTGCTCTTCGCCGTTGCAGGCTCTCCTTCCTCAGCCCCCCACTAAGCCTTCCCCGCCTGGGCCCATTGTCCACCTCTCCCGGTTGCCTGCATTGGTTTGAGTGGGACATAGAGTTGCCCTCTCCCCCAACACGTACTGTCTTCCGGCAGAGAGGACTGCCTGGCTCTCCCCCGCCCTCTGACCACCTGCCATCGGGAGTGCAACTGCCTCAGTTCCCTGAGACCCTGCAGTCAGCAACACAGGCAGACACTGACATGCTTCTGTGCTTTTCCTGTGGTACGTTGTGAGTGCCTCTATTTCACTGATGCAGTTGAAGCTGATACACCTGGCAGCTGTCTGGGGCGTGGTCACTCTAAACACTACACCCTGTCCCCTCCATGTTGCTTTCCCAGTGTGCTCCCACTTCATGGTGGCAAGTAGGACACATGGAAGGCACAGGAAAAAGATGACCCTGATCCCCATGCCTCTGGAGCCCATTGCTAGCCGCCTCGTTTGGCCTTGCACTTTGCCCTCCTAGTGACCCGGTTCCCCTGAGCACCCAGTGCCCGTTGGGACACCAGACATGCCTGTTCCTGTTCCTGTTCCAGGTCAATCTTCAGCCCTCCTTCCCAGACCAGTTTCACTGGTGCCACCCACAGCTGCAGAGGTGCTGAGAGCCTGGGATCCAAACAGGCTAGCTGGCAAATCCCAGGGGAGTCCTTCCCACATGCATGGTCCTAGTCAGTGTGCTCAGCTCTGACATGGTGACTGCCTCCCGTGGGGCTCAGTGAGGGTCATGGGGCCGTTCTGGAGGAGTCCCAGCACCCTGGTGCTTGATCACCATTGGCTGTTACAGAAGAGAAACGGCTGTGTGAACACAGTAGAAGCCTCCAGAGAGGTTGTACTTGCAGAGGGTAGGCCAAAACCCACCTTGGAGAGCAGGGGGTTCCTCAGTTTCTGGGCCGGGTCCTCCATAGCTGTAGCAAGGGCTGGGAGGGTGAGAGTGGCTTGTGACCTGGGTGGGACTGCCTGGGGACCTCCTCCAGACTATGGGACACTGGCCTCTCCCTGCTCACCAGGATGGGAGCAACTAGCAGGAGCGGGGAGGCTCTGAAGAAGAGCTGTGTCACCCCCAAAAGCAGTACAGCAGGAGAGTTAGGGCTGAGTATAGGACCAAGCCCAGGACCAGCCCGGCTAGGACTACTGGCTCCTAGTGTTTCTGGATTCCAGAGAAAGACCAGCAGAGGGAGCTCAAGGGGGAGCCTGCTGGTGGTGGTCAGGGCTCACCCTCCCTGTCTAAGGAGGCGACGAAGAGAGGTTTTCACCTCATGCATTGTGCAAACAGCCTGGGCAGGGCAGGCAGGGCAGACGGTGGCAGTTACATGCAGCCTGGTGACTCTTTGATCCCGACTCCGCCACCTGCCCAATGGTAATGAGCCCGAATGTGAAGTCACTGTTCTAGGGTATCAATAGCCTAGGGCTGCAACCTTCCAAGAACCAGTGAGAGCCACACCCCAGCACTGGCTTTCATACGGCCAAGGACTCCAGGTTCTAGGCTTGTCTCAGCCCACATTCCTGGAGCACTGGGCCTCCCAACCAACTCCCCACCAGAGCAAGAGTCCCTTTGGTGTTGAGTTTCTGGTGTTTTGCAGATTTTAGTAATTAATTACTAAAATCTGCAAAACACCAGAAAATATTTTTTTTAATTTTTTATTTACTTTTTAGAGGGAAAGAGAAATATTGATGAGGGCATGAGACAAACATCAATTGGTGGCCTCTCGCACGCCCCAACTGGGGACCTGGCCCGCAACCAGGCATGTGCTCTGGCTGGGAATCGAATAGGTGTCCCTTTGGTTGGCAGGCCGGCACTAAATACACTGAGCCACACCAGCCAGGGGCAGGAAATATGTTTGCCGATCTGACCAAAAAAGGTGTAATTTTGATTCATTCACAATGGATGGCTATTGCGTTGACTGTTGTCATTTTTTAATTTGACGCTTTAAGGGAAAAGAGGTTTAGTCAGGCATTGCATATTTTTAAAATTCTTGCAGCACACTAGTTGAAGATTGCTGCTCTAGAGCCATCAAAGTGAGCCTCCCAGCAGCTGGAGAGGGATGCCCAGGGTCTGGGAGAGGGAGTTGGCTTCTGTCTCCAACTCCCCACCCCCCGTTTTCCTTCCACGGCCCGCAGGGGAGGTCCATCTTCTTCCACGGGGCTGTATCCCTTCCAGGAAACAGACTGGTCACAAGTCTAGGAGCCTCATCCTCAGCAAGAACTCTCAGAGGGCTGAGCTGAAAAGGGGGTATCTCCTGCCCCCCCATCCATCTGCTCCCAATTGTTCCTTTTCACCAACAAGCCCTTTACTCCCCTCCCATTTGTTGGTGTTCCAGCCTGCAGTGTGACACGCTGGGACTTCCCTCCCAGCTGCTCAGCCAGACAGATGTGGCCCGCTTGGGAACCAGCCTTCCCAGCAGGGCACTGGGCTTCTGGGAAAATAAACTCGATTCCTAGCTCAAGCCCATCTCAGCCAATTAGCGGAATTAACCAGAGGTCTACATTGTTTCAAGAGACTTATTTTCATGTGTCCTTGCCCACTTCAGCTGCTGGCAGTGTCCAGTGTGTGTTCAAGAGATGCTCCCTCCATGGCCATACTGCCCACCCCAGGGAATGCCACGCACAGAACAGGCCACACCCAGAGCTGGCCTTCAGGGAACTGGCTTTCACCCAGCATGCGGCAGGATTCCTGGCACTTAGAACATGCCCAGTGGTTTGCTCACTGAATGGAACTACCAGCATCTGGCTGCACCTCTGGAAGTCCCCAAGCCAGAAAGGCCCTCTGTGGCCACACAGGTATCCCTCTATTTGGCCAAGACTTTACTCAGCATCTTCTACATGCTAGGCACTGTGGAGTCCCCCAAAAGAGAAGGTAACTTGTGCTTTTGAGAAGCTCCCAGCTCCTTGCCCCTGCTAGGGCTTTTCTGGAACAGATGGGGAGGAGGTGAGTGGAACCCTCTTCTCTCAGGCTCCACCAGGGAATGGGTGTTGGCCTCATTCAGTGGCAAGCCCTGCCACCAGTCCTGAGACAGGCCTCTGCCATCCTTCCTGCATCTAGGAAGCACCCCTGTGGCCATGTCACACCCCTGAAATGATTCAAGTGACCCTGTCATACCTCCTTCCAGAATACAGGACACTGACATCAAAAGACCTTGCTATTCCTTAGTGACATACCAGGAAAAGTGGAGGCACAGCTCTCAGTTGGTCCCAGTCCTCGCCTGCCCTGTCCTTCCGCCCATACATGCCCCTCTCCCGCCCCGAACTGATTTCTCCTAGCACGATGAGAATGAACACAGGGAGGCCAGGTGTCACCATTAAAAAGGCAGCTTGCTTTATTGTCGTGATGCCAGTGGGGGGCAGGGATGGGCAGCCCGTCTGACTCCAATCTGAGGTTGAGGCTGAGGGGCCCTGGGGAGCTTGAGGTAACTCAGTAAATGCACCAGTTCCTGAGGGCTGCCCAGTGCACACCTGCAGAGTAGGGTGCGGGACATCATCTCCCCATTTGGCCCAGCTGGCTGGGCACACCTCTGACTGGGGTCCAGGCCATTCCCTCAGCTCCATGTGGTTCTTGTCACAAAGGTCTTTTGCTACTACTCATGGGCTTTGGCTTCTGGACCCCTCATGTCTAAGCACGACCCGCAGAAGAGAAGCCACACTCCACATGGAGTCAGGCACAGCCCTGGGCTCAGGTAGTTCTTGGATGGATACTGCCCCGTCAGTCCCCCGGTCTCAGCTCTCCCTCTTCAGAGGAGGTAGCCCCAGGGTGAGCCTCACAAGCCTCACCCTTGTCCCCACTGTCAGAGGCTCCTTGTCCCCACACCTCAGAGTGGAGGCCAGCCAGAAAGCTGCTTCCCATTCTCCCCTTCGTTCCCATCCCTTCCCTCCCCCCCCAACCCTCCCCCTCTTACTCCCCCCACCCACCCACCTCCTTCCCAGCCTTCACTAGGGGATTCCACCTTTGTCAGGCTGCCTGAAGGAGCTGCCAGTCCCCAGGGTAGGTGCACACAACAGAAAAACAATTGGCAAGCACAGGAAGGGAGAAAAACCACAAAAATCAGGGTTGCCTTTGTCTACAAATAGTGGATGCTCCCAGCAGGGGGAGAGACTGCTCAGCTCAGAAGCTGGACATTCTCTTGTGCTTAGGACAATCCTCTTCACCTCCTTTTCAGCTCAACTTCCCTGTGCCCAAGTTTCCACACTGAGAGAGCTCTGGAGGGGTGTGCATGAGTGTGTGCACATGCGTGTACCTTGGCTCATGGGCTTGTATTGCGTACACACATACACACAACTGAAGGGGTACCCCTGCTCCTCAGAGGCTTCTCTGGTAAAAAAGTCCTGTGCACACACAAAAAGACAGGTACGCACACACCTGTGCACACAGACACACACTAGATTCTAAGGGAGAGTATGGGGTGCGGTCCCTGGAGGCTCACTGAACCTGGGTTGGGGCAGAGGGCCAGCACCTGGAGTATGGCTGGCTCCCATCTGGGTAGCTCAGACGGTGGTAACCGAGAGCAGAGGGTTGTAGACCCGCTTGCCGTCAGCCGAGCGAGTACCATGGGCCAGCATCTCCTGGATGGTGATCCAGTTGTCTAGAATCTTCTTGTTCCGCTTCTTCATGGTTTTGCGGTGGCTCAAGGCAATGATGTTGAGCTCAGCCTTGCTGTCGCCGTTCTGCTGTTCCCTCAGGCACTCCAGCCGGCTCTGCATCATGAACTCACGCCGCTTCCGGTGCTCCCGGGCCCGGATCAGGTGCTGCTTCCGCTCCTCTTTGCTCCAGTAGCGGCCCATCTTCATCTCGCTCACTGCGTCGTCATCTGTGGTCATGCCACTGCGTTCCTCTCGGATTTTCAGGGCCCGGGCTTTTAGAAGGCGATCACGCACAGGCCGCTTGGCCACATAGCGGGTTCCGTCGCTGCGCACCTTGACCTTCCACTCCATGCGGGGTGCTTCGGTGGCTGTTGCCACTGCTCCGCCCACCCGAGGGCCACTAGCCAAACTCAAGGGGCCATGACCCAGATCCTCCAGGCCACGCGGCACGGCCAGCTGCACACAGCTGTTGTAGTGCTCACTCTCCTGGCCCTGGCCTCGGTGGCGCCTAGAGAGGTAAGGACTGCCCTCCGGGCACACACGCTCCAGGGTCACCCCCATCTTTGGGCTGCGGCGGACACGCTCCTCTGAGTGCTGTCTCCGGCCCACCTCGGGATCCCGGGAGAGGGATCGGAACTTGGCGGGGCTCCCCTGTGGAGGAGCTCCCTTGGGGTGGGTGGCAACGGGGGGGCCGGAGGGAGTCTGGTTCAAGTTGGAGTTGCCAGCAGCTGCCCGCCTCAGGGGGCTCTCCAGCAGGGGCTCGGTGAGCAGTGGGGTGCTGCGGCAGCTCTCCCCTGTGTTGTAGGCACTGGTGCTGTCCTTGTCAGACTTCTCAGGCAGCTCAGAGATGTCGGACAGCTCGTGCTTCTTGGGCTCACTGGCTCCCAGCTCATAGAGGCTCTCATCCTCCAGCAGCCAAGCCTTCATGCAGCGCTCCCGCAGCTGCTGCATCTTCTGCGCCCGCAGGATGTTGCGGCACTTGAATTCCAGGTGCCGTAGCTCCTCCTCCAGCATGGCCATTTCATGGCCCAGGCTCTCATTGCGGTTGACATCCAGGGCACTGTTGCCACTGGAAGCCCGGGGGAAAAGCAGGCCCAACTGGTTGCCATTCTCTAGGTGGCACTTTATCTCCAGCAGCTCCCGGTAGCGCTCATACTCCTCATCGGTAAGGCCAGGAACTTCACCACCCCCCAACCCAGCCCCCTCAGCCAGTAGGGAGTCCATGCTGAAATGGAAGTCCCGGCTCTGCAGGGCATCCCCTTGCAGGCCAAACTTGCGCAGGGTCCCAGGTGTGTTGGTGGTGCTCAGGGGCTCATCGCCTAGCAGGTCATGCTCAGAGCTCTCTTCGTTGCGGGTGCTCTCGTCAGTCCGGCCCACCCCGCTGTCCAGCTCCTGGCTGTTGCTCAGGCCTGGGCCCACATCGGGGACCTCTTGCTCATCTTCGTTCCCGAGCTGGGATAGAAAAGTGAACCCCACTCAGTCTGGATCCCACTAGCGGGGGTGCCACAGGATTGGGATCAGAAGGGCTTTGGGGCCTAGTGTACCTCCCACACACCCTCAGCCCCTCCTCCCTCTCCCTTCCCGCTTGCCCTCCCTACTACCTGCTCTTCCTCCTTGCTCACCTTCTGGGCAGGGGGTGATTTCAACTTCCCACCACGCAGGTCCCCCTCATTCTCTGAGCCCAAGTTATCCAGGAAGTCATCCCGGTCACTGTCCTTCCATCGCTTTGCCAGCTGCAGAGACAGGCTCGTGATGCCCCCACTGACTTAAGGACCTCCCCAGACACCCTTCCAGTTGCCTCAAGGTTCCATAACCCAGCCTCCTGGTCTCAATGAAGTTAACAGCCCAAGAGAGGGGGTGGTCTCAGCCCCCTCGACCATCACAGGTCAAAAGGGGAAATAGGCCCTGAGACACTTGCCAGCCCTCTATGAGTGCCAGGTTGTTGGCATGTCTGTGCCCTTGTCACAGATCAGCAGATTCCAAGACAGAAAGTCCAATGTGAGGGGACCCAGCACATCCTGCTGGACACACACACACCTGGCTCTCAGGCCGGGCCACCAGCAGGGAGACGTTGGTGTTCTCCTCCTGGCTCAGGATGGCCACTGCCGCTTCCCGGTTCTGGACGTCCACGCCGTTTATCTGTGGCGGGCCGAGGAACAATCAACAAGGACCCCAGAGCTGGCTCTGGGGTGGGCCCTGGTTGAGCACCCTGGGCTGGGACAGGCTCTCGAGCTTTGGCAGGATGGAAAGAAGTGGAAGGTGCCTCAGCAGAGGACAGCCTGGCCGGTGCAAGAGCACGTGTGCTCAGCGAATAGTGTGGAGGAGATATGACCACATCTGGGGGCCAGAGGGAGAGACTGCAAGGTGGCAGAGCAGATCCCACGTGTACACAGGAGTCACCCAAGGCAGTTGTGCAGGAGAGATGAGAGCCAGCCCCGATTTTAATCACAACGGGATGCCTGGCACCAGGCTAACTTCTTAGCAGGACAGAGCAGGGATCAGCTAAGAAGAGGTGGTGTGACAGCTGGCACATCGGGGCCCTGGGTCAGGCCTGCCTATCCTGCTCACCTGGATGATTCGGTCTCCTTCTCGGATCCGGCCATCTTTGGCTGCAATGCTGTTGGGATTCACCTGCAAGGCACACACATCCTGGGGACTTAGCACCTCCGGTAAAGTGCCTTTTCAGTAGGAAGGGCCAGCCCCAAAGCAAACCAAAGGCTCCTTGCTTACTCCCTTCTTCAGCTCAGACCAGCAGCTTCCAAACTCCAGGAGGCAGGGACAGAACAGTGGGCCTGGGGCTAGTCACCTCATCCCCAGCGCAAGCAGCTAACCTGCTGACCAAAGCCTTCCAGCCTCTGCCTGCCAACCCCATGCCCACACCCTGGCTGGCAGTCCTATACTCTTTTGCACTGAAGTCTGCTTTTCTGTGTTTCAGAGGCTAGGCAAATGCAGCAAGCTGGATACTTTCCCATACTTTGCCATACTCAGAAATGTCAGCAATAGGGTATTCATATGAAGGTTAGCTCGATCAGGATACTGCTGGAGTGTGGAGGGGAGCAGGGGTGTCCCCCTCCCTCCTGCAGACATGGACATCTGCCAGACAAGTAGGGGAGAACGACCCCCATGAGTACCGGGAGGGCTGGCTGTAAGATGTGGGAGGCAGCATAAAGCCTGGCCGGGACCTCATCCTGCCTCAGCCTTGCCCAGCGTCCCACTCGGGCCATGTGTGCTGGGGAGGGCTGTCGGGCTGGACATACGCTAAAGCCATTGGTTGCCGTGGCCTCCCTGACCAGCAGCCTCCCTGTGATGCTAAGCAGGCCCCATCCCTCGCACCTGGGTCCTTGTCGGCAGCCTTAGAGCCCTAGGCAGTGTGCAGAGGCCAAGGGGTTGGGTGGTATGCCAGGCCCTGCCTCAGCACCCACCACCGTGGCGCCCATTCCCCTCCCTGATGCAATACAGATAAATGGGCATCAAAGTCCAGCTTTGAAGTCTTAGCACACCAGAAGACAGCATGGGGCTCTGCTGCCTTCTAGAAGACTCCACCCATATGCCCACCTTCATACCTCTCCAACGTAGATGCCCAGGTCCTCCTCATCATCGGTGCGGTAGCAAACCATCAGGCCCAGCTTGTCCTGGTGGCTGGCTTTATACAGCTCCACCTCCTGCCACAAGAGGGGGTGAGGGAAGCAGAGGAAGAAAGCCCCGGAAATATGTGAGCAAGGGCCCATGCTGCAGCGGTGGCAGCCACGGCCCAGCCCTGCCCCCGGCAGCACTCCACCTGAGCTGAGCTTCCAGCCCCAGGTTTGGTGGATTTCTCTTACCATCCCAAAATGGCGCATGTGTTCACTGGTCTTCCCTACCAGGAAGTGCCCGAGACATACGAGACACACAGGACATACAGGGACACAGACATGTGCAGGACGCAGACTCACTGACATAAACTGACCATAGGACCTCACCCGTGCCCTCCCCAATACAGCCAGACTTGGCGGGTGAGCCTGAGTAACCAGCCATACACCGGGAAGGACCACAAGGCCCAGCCGCCTGGGAGCAGCAGGAGCCAGGCCTGTGCTGGGCTGCAGAGAGCTGTCCTGGGGCAGGCTCCTGGGGCAGGTTCCCGAGGCTGGCTGCAGGCCTTGCCCTGGCCACCCGGCTCACCTCGTACTCCAGCTCGTCCATACGGTCTGCCTCCTGCGGGCCGCCCTCCATGAACTCCGCTGGGTCATAATACTCATGGTTGATTGGGGGGCTGCCCAGGAGAAGGTGGGGGTCAGGCTGGCCACCTGCTCCTCTCATGCCCTTGCCCAAGCTCCTGGGCTGGCCAGTCTCACTGCACTCAGCATGGAGCCCTGCCCTGGCTACACCCTTGGGGAAGGCGGCCAGGCCACTTCTTCCAGAACCCCTTCCTTCTGAGCTACATGCACAAACCAGGAATGGTTACTGAACAGGAGTATGCAGGGGTCCGCACTGAGGACACAGGCATGCCTAGCTCTCCCACCCTGTCCCACGCTATCCCCTGGCTCACAATCTTCAAACCATGCCAGCCAGCAGGGACTGACTTCTCCAAACTGTGTGCGGGTGCCCTTCCTGCCCAGCACTGACCCCACTCATGCAATGCCCCCAGGAGTTATCCAGGCCCCGGAGGACTGCTAAGGGGCAGAAAAGGATCCAGTCTACCTCCAACGGTGGCCCCTCTTGCCCCGAAGCTAAGCGTGGCTGCTGGTGGCCCTGAGCCTGCCTCTCTGCAGAGGGGATCCTGGGACCACCTCCCTGCAGCCAAGCCAGGGTTTAGACTAGCAGAATGAGTCAGTGCTCACACAGTCATGAGCCAGGCTTGGATGAGAGGCCCTTCTTCCGAGCAGGCCAAAGAAAGAAGCTGAAAAGATGGAAGAAGTTCAGAGCAGGGAGAGGGATGGGACAGACAAGGATGCAAGAAGATTCATGGGGTGATGCTTGTGAGGCAGAAGACGATGGGGCGGCAGAGGAGAGAGGATGAAGGAAGAGGAGCTGAGGACCTCCACCTTCCAGCAGCAAGGTCCCAGGACGGTCCTCCTGTGGCCCTGAGGGTAGATACAATGGGGATCCTGCGGGTCAGCCTCCCCTGGCCCCTTCCTCAGCTGGTGTCCAGCCTGAGGCTAGAGGCTTGGAGATTTCTGAGCCCTTGGGTTCCACAGTCAACTCTGGAGGCCAGGAAGCCTGCTTCCTGCCTGAGAGGGCAAGCCAGTTGGAGTCTCCCTGCCACACCCAGAGCTGCAGCAATGTAGCCCCTGGGTGGTGTGGGGATGGCTGACGCTTGCCATCTCTGGAGGCAGGGCCCGGGGCCCTCCTGAGGGCGACTCACAGCTCGGACAAGACGTACGGCTCCAGGATGACCATGGGCGGAGTGGGCGGACGCAGCTTGCCCAGCGCCATGATATGCTCGAAGGTGATGTCAGTCTGAGTGCCACTGTCCACCAGCTGCAGGTCGTGACAGGAGCTGTCCCCCCGGAGGCGGGGGCTGCGTCTCAGCACCTGGATCACCAGGGGCTCCTTGGAGGAGCGCAGGGCCTCCAGGGTTTGCTCCTGAGACAGCTTGGAGAGCTCCTTCCCGTTCACCTGTGGCAGAGACACGCCCCCATGAGAACCCACTGACCAGTATCCCAATCGGCTCAACCAAGAAATCTGCTCTCCGCCCTTGGCCCTGCTTACCCTTCATGTCCTCATTCACAGGCAGACTCTACTTCTTAGCCCTGTCCCCACACAGTGCTGTCTGTGGATTGCTGGGCCATACCCCCAGGGCTGGGGAGCCCCAGTGACTATGCCCTGGGTCTGGGGACTCTGCTGTCACACTAGAACATCCTTTGGCCCTCCTCCAGGAGCCATCCACTCTTCGGTCCCCCTCACTCCGGCCCCGCTTCTCCTTCAGGCAGCACTGAGGCCAGTGCTAGCATCTAAAAAATTGCAGAGTCCCCTTTGGCAATGACTGGGCATCTGTTGAACGAGAGGAAGACCTTGACTCCTCTCCCGGTGGGTGTCAGTCAACAAATGGGCTCGGGTGGGAGGGTCGGGAAGAATAAGAAGATGAGAAGGACAGGACCTAGGTCCTCAAGGCAGAGTGCTGGACTCACCAAAGAGAAAAAGGCCAATATGCACAGAGCCGCCTGGCAGTACAAGGCAGTCAGTCTAAGGCGAAGGAAGCGGCCCTGATACAGCCACTGCTGTTCTTAGGGGCCCGATGTGCCCAATTCTGACCCGACAATCTATTTGGCAGATGAGAAAACCAAGGCTCAGCAAGACGAAGGGAGTCATGAGCCAGGCCGGCATGCACGGTGGGCAGGGACGGGAGCGGGGGAGGAGGCCATATCAGGCTGGGGGCCAAGGAGAAGATGGGCAAAGCAGGTTGATACTGGCTGGAACATGGAGGGCCTTCCAGGCAGACAGAGATCCCCGGAAGCAGAGATCCAGGCTGGCGTCCCAGCTGGGGGCAGAAGGCTGGCCCCAACCCAGACCCTAATTTCTGCAGCAGCCTGTGTGCCTTGGGCTCTGGGACAGTCACTTTCCAACTAGTGAACCCGGCTGCACGCACACACAACTTCAAGGATGTCCTTGGCAGGGAGGCAAAAACACTGCTGACCAAACAGACATAGCCAGAAGTTGTCATGGGGCCAGTGGGGGAGAGTCAGGAAGTAGTTCCTGGAGAGGGGAGAACGGCGGGGTCTTCAGTTCACTCGGCAGCTTTGTGGAAGGGCTCTTCCGGGCCTGGGAAGGCCACACTCTAGCAGCGATGCCCAAAATGACCACACCCAGCAGGTAAGCGCTAACACAGACCTCTGGGTCTGTTATGGAAGCACAGGACCAGCCTAGGAAGGGGGTAAGGGAAGGCTCCCTGAGCAGGCGTTACCTGCTCTGCTTCAGGGAAAGGGAGAAGGGGCTAGAACGAGACAGGGAGGCTGGTTTGTGGGTGGAAGCAAAGTCCCTGACGGTCAGCACGGAGAGTGCAGCTACCAGGGACCCAGTATGCACCCACGGCCAGAGTTTCTGCAGGACGGATGGCAAAGGAGAGCCCTTCTCTGCTTGGCTATGCTGTTCCTGTCTTCTCACGCTCATGCACCGCACCACCTTCCCCCTGGATGTCTCAGGGGGTGGGAGTTCTTCATAAAGATGCCCAATCCAACTGCAAAGTCATGTCTTCCCAGCTGCGGTGTGACAGACCAGCCCCTGGATATCGTTCCAGGAAGGCAGGCTGTCTTAAGAAAGCACAGGGAGTCCCCGGACCCCTGGCTGGCCACGGCTCCTCTGAGTAACTCCCTTTCTGCTACATGATTATATGCTTGTAGATAATTTCCGGTTTTGTCTCCCCTCTCTCCAAACATTTCATGGTCAGAAAAGATACGTTTTAATCAATTTTGTCTAATTATGAAAGAAACACAGGTTCATTATTTTAAAATGATTTTATGTACTTTTCAAGAGAGGGGAAGGGAGGAAGAAAGAGATGGAGAGAAACATTAATGTGTGAGAGATACATCAATCGGTCGCCTCTCACACGCCCCCAGCTGGGGACCTGGCCCGAAACCCAGGCATGTGCCCTGACTGGGAATTGAACTGGCAACCTTTTGGATCGCAGGCTGGTGCTTAATCCACTGAGTCACACCAGCCAGGGCAGAAACACAGGTTCATTATAGAACATTTGAAAAATATAAAAAACCATCACGTGCCTTTGGAGTTCAGAGCTCCTCAGTTTCTGCAGAACAAGCATCTCATGCCTGGTGGGAGGCGACACGGGGTTGGGGGCTCTGTGAATGGGGAGTGGGATCAGCTGGGGACCTGGGAGAAGGCCCCTCCTTGCTATATGTAGTAGGGGGTGGGGGAGTATGGGAGGTGAGTAGCCGTGGAAAGTGTGGATGTATGGAGGGGGGTGGGGAAGAGGGTGAGTGGGGATTGGTGGGGGTGGGAAGAGGAGCGTGGAGAAGCAGTGGGGATGTGGGCGGGGCTTTGGCTGAGGTGTAGTAGGAATGTGGGTTGAGTGTGTTCAGGGGTTTTGTTTCTGGACTGAGTGGGTGTGGTGGTCTGGGTAGGGGTGTAAGTGGGG
The DNA here is from genome assembly GCA_004026765.1 of Micronycteris hirsuta. Taxonomy (NCBI): domain Eukaryota; kingdom Metazoa; phylum Chordata; class Mammalia; order Chiroptera; family Phyllostomidae; genus Micronycteris; species Micronycteris hirsuta. The sequence goes on from PVJI01014249.1 coordinate 32,804, forward strand.
TATGGGAGTCTGGGTGTGAATAGATTGTGTGGGTGAGGGGTGGGGCTTAATGGCTGTGGGGGTGGGTATATAACCCTGTGTTGAACCTTCTCCTCCAAAAGGTCTTCTTTCTTCCCCCGCCAATCCCCGCCACCTTCCCACTCAGCCCTAAGTGTCAGCGTGTGGCATTATCCCTTGTCTCCATCCTAAGCTTTTGGTAACTTCTTCATCTGCAGAGTAGTGGGCACCTGGGGCGGGGCTCTACATCACCTTACCCCAGCTCCCACAGCTGCCATTTTTTCCTGCCCCCTCAAACACCCTTCTTTCTGCGGGCCAGGTGCCAGAGCACTAGGAGTGGGTGTCCTTGGCACCTGCTCCTCACTTGCCGCCCCCTCCTGTCACGTACACCCCGCTCCAGGCCAGGTGCCCAAGCGTGTCCATCCCACCCAAAGAACCACACTCACTGGTAAACAGACATGCTGAGGCTCTTGCTCAAGCACCCGTGCATCGGGAGCCGTGAAAGGCCCAGCGAACACCCAAGGAGAGCACCGACATGCTGAGCATGTGGCACAGGCTGAACCCTGGCACACCTAACATGTGGGTGAGGTTTCACGGCCACAGATTTTATCTTCTTCCGGCTCTGGGAGGCTCCACAAATACACCTGTATCACACTTTGATTTCCAACCTCCAAGGGCCCACAGCAGTCAAAGGCTCATGATGGGCATGGTGAGGCCCAGCTAGGCCAGAACGGACAAGCAGTCCTCAGCTCATCCTCAAACCAAACTGCCCACCCAGCCTTCCCAGGAGCTCCTGGGCAAGGTGGCCCTCAGCTCTGGTCCACAGAAAGGACACCCGAGGGAAGGGACCTGGCTACTTACAGCCAGCAGTAGTCCACAGTTAGGATCATGTCCCATGTGGGCCCAGGGTGGTCAGCTACGCCAGAAGCCCTTCCAGTTCAGGAACAGCCATGCTTGCTGGATGAGCCCATTGTCAGAAAACTCACGGCATCAAATACAAACCTGCCTCTTTGGGAACAATCCAGAAGAAACCCACTTTGTCTTCCCACACTTCACATACCTGAAGCCCAGCTGAACGTCCATGTACCTCCTTCACCCCAGTTCCCAATGGCTCTCGTCTTCTCTAGCACTGTGGGTGGGCCATGCCAGCCTTGCCACGTGCTGGGCATTACTTCTTGCCTTAGCTAGAAACTACCCTTTGGCAGCAGTCCTACTGGTTTTAGTGCGTTTGCCTCACCTGAGACTCCGTGCTCTGTACTTGGGGCCTTCTCTGCAACTCAGCTCTTTTACTGGTTACTGGGATGGGCCCCAAGTGGGTTGGCCCGAGGACCTCGGCTCCAACCCAATCCCAGCTGAGCTAGAAGTCACTTCACTCCCACCAGGAAGAGGGCACTTGAGCCTTAGAGGCACCCCTTTGCCCAAATGTGGCCACAGCGGCCCTCACACTGCGCTTTCAGCCAGCCTGCTTCCCGTTTATACAACCAAGACAGCGCGCACTGCCCAGTCACCACGGGTCCTAAGAGCAGTTGGCACCTCCAGGCCCCATGGCACTCACCATCCCTCATCCTGGCTGACCCCATCCCCTGATCACACACTCAGTATGGATCTTACCCCGGAGTGTAGAATAGTTCTCTTTCTGAAGGAATTTGTCAATAATTAAAAAGTTTGAAAATGTTCATCATACCCTCTGATCCAGCAAATCTGCTCTAAATAGATCTTAAAATGATGATAAATATTATGCAAATTACAAGGATGTTAAAAGCAGCATGATTTTTTATTGTGGTAAAACACAAAACTGACCATCTGAACCACTTGAAAATGTACAATTCAGTGGCATTTGGCATATTCACACTGCACAGCCACTGCCTCTGTCTCATTTCTGTCCACGCAGACATTGCAGACAAATGGCACCCCACAGTATGTATCTGACTCGCCTGCCATCTTTCCTCAGCAAGTTTTCTAGGTTCACCCATATTGCAGCAAGCATCAGTACCTCATTCCTTTGAAGGCTAAATAATATTCCATTGCATTCCATAATACAGCATCTGGCACAAATAACACTCCTTTTTTCTTCCAAAATCATAAGCATGTAATTCTGTAACATAACAATATCATGCTCAAGCACACCATATGCCATGTTAGGTGAAATGTTCGAATTGCTGTCCATCTTGTGCGAGATGTTCATAAACCTTACCAACCACACTCAAGCAGGCGTTGCTTCTGCCGGACCCTGTATTCCATTGTGGAGATAGACCCCAGTTTGTTTCTCCATTGAACTGTGGACAGACATTTGGGTTGTTTCTACCTTTTGGACACCGAACCGTGCTGCTAGGAGTACTCCTGCACGAGTCCCTGACTTCGTGTTCATGTCCCTGTTTTCAAACCTTTTGGGTGTATACCGAGCAGTGGAATCACTGCGCCATGCATGTATGGGCTTAATTCATTAAGGTACCGCCATTCTGTTTAATGCCAAAACCTTTACGACAGTCCTGACTGTAAGTGTCTACCACAGTATCTAATAACAAGTCTGTTTATGAAAGATATAAAATGACACAAGAACGCCCTGACTGGTGTAGCTCAGTGGACTGGGCATCATCCTGCAAACGGAAAGGTTGCGGGTTCGATTTCCAGTCAGGGCGCATGCCTGGTTTGCGGGTTCGGTCCCTGTTCAGTTGGGGCGTGTGTGAGAGGCAACCAATCGATCTTTCTCTCGTTCATCCATATTTCTCTCCCTACCCCTCTCTAAAAATAAATACATAAATATTTAAAATAACACATGAACTATGATGGTTACCATATGAAATATGTTTATGGGAAAAGGCTTGGAAAGAATAAAAATATTGTGCAAGGGAAATGGAAACCTGAGATTTCTGGGAATGTGGATCTCGGCAAGTAGTAGGCAGCCTAGGCCGGGTGGAAGCAGTACTTACGTGACTTTTCTCTTTTGTTCTTTACAGCATTTTCTCCAGCGAACATTACTTTTATAATCACAGAGAAAATACACAAAAACAATCCAGCCTGTGATCTGTGCTGAGGCTCTCTCCATTCCCCCGCAGACCATGGAAGGTGGCTGGTTTGCACTCCTGGGCAGCTGGGCTGATACCGCAGCCTCTGGGCTCTGGCCCCTGAGTGCCAATTAACACATTTCGTACCATGTAGAAATCTCTAAGACATACGCCAGGGACCGCACGATATTGGGCAGACTGCACGTTAATTAAATCATCTCGTGATGCGGTCCTTAACAGATGGCGCGTGAAACACAGAAAACTCGTGAGCGGTACGAAAAGTGTTAAAGGGGAGCTGTGGCAATGGACACATCAGACTCCACATCAACACCTGATCTAAGAAAGCAGCGGAGGCCCTGATTCTCCCTCCACTGCCTTCAACTTCCTGCCCAAAAGGAAGAGACAGATCCCAGGAGCCTAGAGAGGATGAAGTAGTGGGGGGATAGGGGGAGGGGGAGAGCCTTGGCCTGTGGGCTCCAGGTGGGGGAAGGGCCTTCACTCTAGGACCTCCTGCCTTGAAGATGAGGATGATGAATCACGGCCACCTACCCCTTAGGGGAGGTGGCCAAGAAGATCCTACACCCACCCCAGGAAGCACTGGGAAGCTGGTTTTGGAAGAATGGGGAAGGGCCTGGCCACACACCCTCCAAACCCCCCATTCCTCCCCACCCTCCATCCTCCCCATTCACCCCAACACCCCATGCCACTCCCACTGTCTCCCTCTAGGACTGCATTTGCAGAAATGATTCTGTGGGGGGCCAAGGTGTGGGCCATGATCTCCCCAGCCCAGGGTCTGACAAGAAGAGGACACTAGACTTATCAGGATGATCAGTTTTTAAGTTACACAAACGTCTAATGACTATGTTGCACATCTGAAACTAATATGTATGTCAACTCTCATTGAAAATTTTATTTATTTTTTTTTTAAAGAAGGGGGCACCCCGGCCAGGTAGTTCAGTTGGTTAGAGCACTGTCTGATACACTAAGGGTATGGGTTCAATCCCCCGGTGAGGGAACATAAAGTAATCAACCAATGAATAAATAAGTGAAACAAGAAATTGATGTCTTTCCTTCTCTCTCCAAAATCAATTAAAAAATTGTAAATAAAACATATTTTTTAAAAAGAGGACAGGAGACCCCAGGGTGGGAGGGGACACTGACCCCCTAGGTGCTGGGTCTGCCTTCAGCAGGCACCCGTGCCCACCTCCTACCCCAATGCCCACCCCAGCCACTCAGGGCGAGCCAGGCCCCTACGGTATGACTTCTCCAACAAGAGCTTGGTGACCAAGGTGACCAGCCAGGAAGCAGGGTGAGGGGATGAGGGGTGAGAAGAGGGGACGAGACACCCCTGGGGCAGGTGCTTAGCCCAAGCCAAGCAAAAAAGGAGGGGGATCTGGAGGGAGTTCCGGTGGCTGTGGGAGGTCCTTCCTAACAATCAGGGTGTCCGAGGTGAGTAAGGAAAGTGAGGGCCCCAGCAGGTGGGCCCTCAGAGACTGTACTGGAAACATGGAGTCTGGGCACCTGGGCCACTGCCTGCTGCTCTGTGCTCTGGGGGCAGCCCTGGAGGACCCAGCTCTCTTATCACCAGGGGGTTGAGGAGAAGAGGTGCCCGTGTTCACCTGTATGCTGATGGGACAGATTCAGAAGAGGAAAAAGTTCATAATGCCAGAGAGTGAGGAAAAGAGAAAGCCTTGGAGACACTGGAGGTAGGCAACAGGAACACCGGGGCAGGAGAAGAGACACCAGTGGCAGGTGAAGGAGACATGGGAGTAACGAGGGGACATGGGGACAAATGAGAGCAACACAGGAAGCGCAGGGGTCTGTTCAAATTGGGCAGGGGCCAGGTACAGGTGAGCGACGCTGCTGCTGCTGCTGCTGCTTCCCCCGACCCAGGGAGGGCCACGGGCCCGGGCAGCAGCCAGCAGCCAGCAGCCTATGGCGGAGGGCAGGGCCCTAGGCACACTTGCACAGACCCCCTCCCCATCCAGAGCCTCAGACAAAGAGTCCGTGTGTCTCTCTCCCCTGTCTGTCTCCCCACCCCATCCCCCTCTCCCTCTCCCTCGCCCCTCTCCCTCTCTCATCTGTTTCTCTGTCTCTATCTCCCTCCCATCTCTGTCTCTCTGTCTTTCTCCACTCCACACCCCCCCATATTTCCCAAATGCTCTGATGTGGAATCTGGACATGTGAGGAGGAGGGAGGGGGAGGCTGAGAAAAAGAGCCCAGGCCTGGCTTTCTCCGCGTCCTTCGGGGACACCCTGGGAAGGCCTCTCACTCACGGTAAGGCCTCAGGGAGGCGGGCGCTCCCACAGCTGCTACATTATGACTCAACTAACCCCATTCTGAGGATTAGGAAACAGACTAGGAGATAACAGAAACCAAAAGTTACCCTCTTGTCCTGGAGCAAGGAGTTCTGATCAAGCAGCTGGCTCTCAGCTCTGCAGTCAGGAGTGTCCAGGGGACACTTTGGATGCAGCTGTGTCCCTGGCTTCCCCTGTTCAGACAAGTATTATGGAGACCTCCAAACCAACCGAGGATTGGTAAAGAAAGAAGCCCAGAGAAAGGTAGCCTGAGCCAAAGATTCTCTGCACTCCTGTCTTTTCAGTGGCCCAACCGAAATCCTCCTTCATGTCTTACCAGCTCCGGATTTTGAAAACTGTCAATCCACAGGAATGTTGGAACACATGACAGCGGATATCCGCATTCCCTGCACCCGGATCTCCCCAGCGTGCACACTCTGCTGCCCCTGAGCCCTCCTTTCTGTACATACATTACGCTTCGGACAGCAAGGTGCCGACATGAATGCTGCCCCTCCTGAGCAAAACTACAACACCCTTGCCCGGCTGGTGTAGCTCAGTGGATTGAGCGCAGGGCTGGGAACCAGAGGGTCCCAGTTCGATTCCCAGTCGGGGCACATGCCTGGGTTGCGGGCCAGGTCCCCGGTGGGGGCCATGTGAGAGGCAACCATACATTGCTGTTTCTCTCCTTCCTTCTCCTCTCTCTGAAAACAAATAAATAAAATCTTTAAAAAAAAAAAACTACAACACCCTTAAAATGCTCGTGGATTTAGCACTGATAGAGCCACGTCCGCATCTCTCCAACTACACCACTAATGCCCTTCTAGCTTTTTTTCCCATCCAGAATCCAGTCAAGGACCACACACATCACATCTGATTGTTGTGTCTCTAGTTTCCTCTAACCTAGAACAATTCATCCACTTTTTAAACTTTCATGACATTGACCTCTTAGAAGAATGTCCCCGACTCTGGATTCGCCCTCATTAGATTCAGCTTCAGCACTCTGACAAGTTGCTGTATCCTTCTCCTTCCCCCTCCTCTCTCACCAACATCAGGACACTCTGGGGTCAGGCTGTCCCACTGCTGGGGAGGCCTGCTTGGTTTGGTCATGCAGTCAAGCGGAGATTGCCAGGGCTCTCAGTGGCAAAAAAAAATTGCATTTTCCCTTCTTAATTCATAAGAAATTTGGAATAATACCTTGAGACCCTGTAAATATCCTGCTCCCCAACAACCTCTATCTAATGGTTTTAACCATCCAAGGATGATTCCTGCCTGGATAAAGTGCACTGGTGGCTACAAAATGCCTTCATTTGTAAGAATTCTAGCAGGGTCGCAGCAGCACACTCCACCATGTGACTAGCCCGGTGAATGGTGTGCCCCTGGCTGAGGCTGCTTGGACAAGTCATACCACCCACCCCATAACACCCCCAAGACCTTTCTGCCCAGGGGCAATAGCGAGAAAAGGAAGCATAAGGAGCCTTCACCTGCAAGGCCTTTTTAGTAGTCTGGAGGTCGTGTGTGCGCGCGCACGTGTGTGCACGCCCATGTGAGCTGCCTGTATGTCGGTAAGGCTGAGTGACGGGAAAGGAGGGTCAGTCACTACATGTGGCATGTAAGAAGAGATTACGTCCTTTGGGACATACCTTGAGCAGTGACCCTTGGAAATCAATTCAATAGGTCTGAGATGAGGCCTCACTTCTTACTGGTAACAAATTCACATCCTAAGTGATGTTGATGTGATTTGGGGCTTCATTGATTTAACCGAAGTTCCTACCTGAGGTTCTTACTACTCAGCATGTAGTCCAAGGACCAGCAAAATGGACATTGCCTGGGAGCTTGTGAGAAATGCAGAGTCCCAGACAGCACACCCTGGACCTTCTCAATCAGATCCTATATTGAAATCAGCTGTCCAGGAGCGCCCCCTTGAGTAACCAGGGGGGCATGCACACACCTGAAAAGGGTTCAGGCACCAACCAAGTGCTTCATGTCTCCCTCCCCTCTCCTCAGCCCTCCCCCTCCCTCCTCAAGCCGCTAAGTGGGTGGGGGATGCCCACCGTGGTGGGCTGAAATCTGACTCATCTGCTCTGCTCCCAGCCTTCCCCAGGGTGGGGGCAGGCCTCTCAGGAACCTCTGAAGTCCTGCTTGGAGAGAGCAGCAGGGAAGGACGGATGGCCCACACCACCTGGGTGAAAAAGCAAAGCAATTCCTGAGGTCATCATCAAGTGTGCTCACAGCTTTCCAGGTCCTGCAGACAACTGAAAACCTCCTCCCACCCACCTCTGGACTAACCTGGGTGGCCCAAGGGCTCCATCCTCAATCCTCATCTAGCAGTAATGAGAATGATATTCTTTTTTTTTATTTTTTTTAAGATTTTATTTTTATTTTATTTTTTAGAGAGAGGGGAAGGGAGGGAGAAAGAGAGGGAGAGAAACAGCAATGTATGGTTGCCTCTCACATGGCCCTCACGGGGACCTGGCCCGCAACCCAGGCATGTGCCCTGACTGGGAATCGAACCGGGACCGCTTGGTTCCCAGCCCGCGCTCAATCCACTGAGCTACACCAGCCAGGGCGAGAATGATATTCTTTATGGAGTGCTTTTCATTTCCACTGCTCAGAGCAAGCATTCAGAAGAGGCAGACTGCACTAGGAAGAGGGGAGGTGCCTGTGATACCTTCACCCTAACCCCAGGCCCCAGCTTCTCCATCTTTCTTCCTTTGGCTTGACTCCTGAGCAAAAGAACCAAATCTGTTCATTTATTTTACAGTATAGGAACCCTCAGAAGAATATTGGACATTCCTCTGTCACTGGACATGGACTGTGACACATCGAGTAAGGCCTTCTCCACCCAATGTCAACATCTCAACAACTGACCTAATGGCCTGATGGCAGTTAACTCCACTCAAACGAGATCCCAGGGGACCCAGTGCCAAAGATACTGATTTTGCCAAGACAATGACCCCAGGAGGCAGGTACTCTTTCTTTATTCCCATTTAGAAACAAGCACTGAGCAAGTGAACCATTCAGTATCAACACCCCACACTGCCTTACCTGGCAGGGACCTGAGCCAGAAGGAAGACCCACTCGGCCTTGCTAGGACCCGTGCCAGGCTAAATGCTCTCACGTTTTTGTCCTTTGGGGGTATATGCGTGCACATATATTTCTTGGTTTTAAAGTTGTAGTGAATGCCCTGGCTGGTGTGGCTCAGTGGATTGAGTGACGGCCTGTGAACCGGGGGTTGTCGGTTGATTCCTGGCTGGGGCACATGCCTGGGTTGCAGGCTAGGTGCCCGGTAGCGGGGTGGGGGGGGTGGCGTGTGAGACACAACCACATATTGATGTTTCTCTCCCTCTCTTTCTCCCTCCCTTCCTCTCTCTCTAAAAATAAATAAATATGGCCCGGCTGGTGTAGCTCAGTGGATTGAGCGCGAGCTGGGAACCAGAGGGTCCTGGTTCGATTCCCGGTCGGGGCACATGCCTGGGTTGCAGGCCAGGTCCCCAGTGAGGGCCATGTGAGAGGCAACCATACATTGCTCTTTCTCCCTCCCTTCTCCTCTCTCTGAAAATAAATAAATTTTTTTAAAAATTCTTAAAAAAATAAAAACTAAAAATAAATAAAATCTTTTTAAAAGTAAAGTTATAGTTAGGCATAATTGCCATACAATCACCTGCACATATTTAGAGGAATACAGTTTTAAAAGTTTTGAGTGAAACCATCACCACAATCAAGACACTGACCATTTCCATCTCGCCAAGTGTCCTCATGCCCCTTTGTCTTCCCTCCCTCCTAAACACCCATGCAAATGCCGCTCTTCTTTCTGTCACGATAGATTCATTTGCATTTCTAGTATTTTCTATCAATGGCTCAGACAGTCCTCAGAAATGAGGTAAGGAAGGAAAGGAGGTTTAAAATTCTGGGCCAACAATGGCAAGGGGTGGGGAGCTGCTGCACATCATGGCTACTGGAATTCAGTGCCCAGTGACTTGCAGAGGGCCTGCTCCATGCACAAGGGCAGCACCAAAGCCCTGCTTACAGAAAGCCCCCACTCAAGCAGAAGGGAGCATGTCAGGTGCGGAGAGGTGCCATGGAAGGTAAAGATGCCTCAGAGAGAGAGGGGACAGGAGAGAGGGGCAGGCATGGGCCCTCTCCCCCTGCTCTCATCAGTGTCCCCCCTTCGAGTTGTAACAAGGCCCCCGGCGAGGGGATCTGTGGTGTTCCGAGTTGGATTTCTAGCACACAGGAGGGTGGCTGGCACAGTATGGGTTCGACAAGTAGGTACTGGAGGGAAGAGCGCTTGGGAGACTACCAAAGGCCTGGAGAGGTGTCCTTTGACCTCTCCTGATGTGGACAGAGAGGGGAGAAGACAGGTGGTTGACTCCCTCATCCTAGAGGCTGAAAGAAGAGCAGAAAGGGCTGTGCCCTGCGGAGAAGGGATGAAGTGGGCTGCAGGCCTTTCCTTTGTCACATGGGTCTCCTATGTGGCAGGCCTGCCAGCCAGGCAGCACATGGTGACGTCAGAGAAGGGGTAGCAAAAACAGGAAGACTGCAGTGACAAGGGGGACAGACAGGTGAAGAGATAAGCTCAAGACAGTGGAGTGATTAGATCCACCAGAGAGAAGAGCACAGGCCCAGCAAGCAGAGGCACGTGGAAGGCACTTTGTGCCCTGATGCTAGATGGTGCTAGGTGACGCTGCTTCCTCCTTTTCCACCCTTTGTAACCTGGCTCCTTCTGATTCCTAACTCAACATGCATAGCGCCCCCCCAACTCAGAGTCCTTTACAGAGTTTTTTTTTTAAGATTTTATTTATTTTTAGAGAGAAGGGAAGGGAGGGAGACAGAGAGGGAGAGAAACATCAATGTGTGGTTGCCTCTCATGCACCCCTCACTGGGGACCTGGCCCGCAACCCAGGCAGTGCCCTGACTGGGAGTCAAACTGGTGACACTTTGGTTCCCAGCCCGCGCTCAATCCACTGAGCTACACCAGCCAGGGCCCTTTACAGATTTTTCAAGCTCACCCCCTCCACCCTACCGCCCTCAGCACCCGTCCTTGCAGTACATGACTGGGATAATAGAAATTTGGCCCTGGATGGTGTGGCTCAGTGGATTGAGTGCTGGCTTGCAAATTGAGAGGTGACTGGTTCCATTCCCAGTCAGGGCACACGCCTGGATTGCAGGCCAGGTCCCCAGTTGGGTGCACGAGAGGCAACCTAGTGATGTATATCTCTCGCACATTGATGTTTTTCTCCCTCTCTTTCTCCTTCCCTTCCCCTCTCTCTAAAAATAAAAAAAAATCTAAAAAAAAGAAATTGGGCTGGAGTACTGATATGCTGCATTGAAAGTACTGTGATGGACTGTATCAGTAGAATAAAGGGCCAAAGTCACGTGAACATCTGAACAGCCACAGAAAAGCCATTTGACAACATTTAACAACCCTTCATAAGAACACTCAAACTAAGAATAGAAGGGAAATTAACCTGGTAAGAAGGAGCGTCTATGAAAAACCCACAGCCAACCTCATACTCAGGCTTGAAAGACTGGAAGCTTTTCCTCAGATCAGACACAAAGAAAGGATGCCCGCTTCCATTCACCATTGTACTGGAGGTTCTGACCAAAGTAAATACGCAAGAAACCGAAATAAAAGGCATTCAGATTGGAAAGGAAATAGAACTCTCTCTATTAGCCCATGACATGATCCCATATATAGAAAACCCTGAAGAACCCACTAAAAACTATGAAAGCTAATAAATGAAGTTTAGTGAGGCTGCAGGACACAGGGTCAATGTACAAACATCAGCTATATTTCTATACAATGGCAATGAGAAAAATGAAAAGGAAATTGAGAAAACAATTCCACTTAAAATGGCATCATAAAGAATAAAACACGCAGGAATAAATTTAAGAAACGTGCAAAACATCAGTGAAGGAAATTGAAGGCCCAAATGTAAAGACATCCCGTGTTCAAGGGTAATAAATAAATACGTCCCCCAAATTGATCTACAAATTCAATGCAATGCAATTCCCACAAAATTGCAGCTGGCTTCTTTTTAGAAATTGACAAGCTGATCCTAAGACTCATATGGAAACTCAGGGAACCCGGAATAGCCAAAGCAGTCTCGAAGAGTACAAAGATGAAGGATTCACACTTGCTGATTTCAAAATTCACTTAGCAAAACTACACTAAAAGTAGGTGGTACTGACATAAAGATAGCAATTTCTCCACAAGATATGCAAATGACCAACAGTACATGAAAAGATGCTCAACATCATTAGCCATCAGGAAAATGCAAATCGAAACCACAGTGAGCTACCACCTCACACACAGTAGGATGGCCATTATCGACAAGGCAGCTGCGCCGTAGCCCACGTGGCTAAGTTGGATCTTCCATAACCCAAAGGCCTGGGGATTGATTCCCTGTTAGGGCACATAACTAGGTTGTGGGTTACGGTCCTCGGTGGGTGGCATTTGACGTTCTCCTCTCACATAGATGTTTCTTTCCCCTCTCTCTCCCCCTCCCTTCCCGTCTCTCTAAAAATCAGTAAGCATGTCCTCGGGTGGGGGTAAAAAATAAGCTAATTAATTAATTAATTTAAAAACATGTGTTGGCCTGGCTGGTGTAGCTCAGTGGATTGAGCGCGGGCTGGGAACCAGACGGTCTCGGTTCGATTCCCGGTCAAGGGCACATGCCTGGATTGCGGGCCAGGTCCCCTGTAAGGGCCATGTGAGAGGCAACCATACATTGCTCTTTCTCTCACTCTCTGTATCCCTCCCTTCTCCTCTCTCTAAAAATAA
>PVJI01014250.1:0-44880 GCA_004026765.1 Micronycteris hirsuta
TTTGATAGCATACCATCGCTAAGAAATTTTGCCCATTGTCTTGTTCATCACAGGACATTTAGATTTGAAAATCCAAAGGTCCTATCCACATATGGGGAAACTATACAAGTTCAAAAGGGAGTGAGAATTATATCCTAATATAGAAACTGTTGATCCATTACAAAATATTCAATCAAAATTCTTGTTCAGTGCAATTCTGGTATTTTCAGTACTGTTATCTGAAAATAAAGCAGCCTGATTGAAGGTCAAAGGCCAAATCCATTCCAGGACTTTCCTTTTTAAAACTCCCACCAGCCAGGAATAGTTCTCAAATCAGGAAGTAGAAAAAAAAATTGAATTAAAATATTAAGAAAGGAAAAGTTGATTTCTGTTCATTTCCTTTGATGGAAATAGAATTATATTTCAACTAATTAGTCCATTGTGGAAGTGGACACACTGGATACGAGTTATGTGCTACTGAAGGCAGAGTTGATGATTTGACATTATTGGAGTATTTGAATTTGCGTTCAGACAAAGTTTTTTATCCTGAGGCCTGTGCATTTGGTAAGTGCTCACTCCACTTTGCAGTGTATTTCATATAGCAGGAACTAAGGATTATCAGGCAGGGCCGACTTTATACAAACTTTTGAAATACATGAGGTAGGTACCGGGAGTCTGAAAGCATTTTGTCTTCCTCTAGCTTCTCAAAGTTTCCAATTGGAAGGTTCAAAAAGTTATCCTTTTCCTACAATATTATGTTCCTTAATATGTTCTTTGGTTACTTCTCCTTCTCATGCTTACTCTTGCTTATCAGAATTGCACTGTGGCTGATTTTAATTATTAGAAACTTGGTTGCGATTTTTTTTTCATAAGTGCTATTGTAGGGTAAATAAACATTTTGTTTGGTCAGTTTTTTGCAAAGGTTATTTTTGTAAAAAAAAATTAGCTTTATTTTGTCCTAAGGAAAAAAATCTATATCTGTCCATATTTTATTAAATAGAAAAATATGCCAACAAGAAAATTGATAAACTTATACTAAATATTTAATGTCTTCAATATGTTTGAATCAAAGCAGTACAAGTTCAAGGACAGTTTCCTGATATTTTCTCTTGAAATTACTATAGATTTCAGTTTTTATCATAATAGTGAACAATTTTAGGCTTGCTAATCCCTTTATATACATGGCAGTTGGGAACAGGCATTGAATGATACTCAACCTAATCATCCTATAGGAATTTGAATGTTTAAGGAGTGTAATAGTTTTACCTAAATGAACTACTAATTAATTTTTAGATTGCTAGAAATTTAGGCAATAAAAAAATAATGTCAGCTGGTGGGAGAGGGAAGATATTGGTTAGAAAGAGCTATTTTCCCAAATCATAGATATATTTTCTTTATAAATATGCCGGAAATAGACCACTAAATTTACTCACCTCTGTTCTGCACATGTATTTAATTCAACAAATGTTGAGCTCAATATATTTTTATTAAGCCATTTGATATTTATATTATCATTGCTGTATTTGGTGAGATTCTATTGTAAACCAAACAGCTTTCCCCATCAAAATATAATGGAAATAAAAATATTTTCAAGTAAAAGGTAGATACTGTATAGTGTAATAAGTGTTGTAATAGGGGTATGTATGCAAACCAGGTACCCAATTCAGATAAGGAATAAGGAGTCATAGTGAGATACATTAAAATAAGACTTCCTGTATAAACAAGGACTTGGCTGAGCTTTTAAGGACAATAAATTAGTACATGTTCCAACTCTTGAGGTGATATTGAACATTGCTCATTAAGAGACCAGAAGGTACTTGAATATAGATAAAACCAATTATTTATAACAAACCTGATAGTAAGTATTAAGGTGGGAATAATAAGCAGAAAGATGCTTAAGGTTATCCATGTTAAACTAGGTAAAGTGGTTTGTCTTTATCCTAAAAACAAAGTATACACCAGAAATATTTTAAGGAGAAGAATGTCCCATTTAGTTTAATTATTCTGGAGGGCTAGGTGGACACATTTCCGTGAGAATGCTCAATTGAAAAAGCATAGTTTACCTAGCTTGTGTTGAATGGCCCTACCTACTTGCTTAAATAGCACCAAGTGTAGATTATTTGAGTTACATATACAGACATACATCTATCTACTCATCTATATGCCTATATTATTTACCCACCATGATCGATGGTTAAAATAGTACCATTGATACTTAACGCTGTACATCTTAGATATGAAAAAGTCAAGAAGGAGTTCAAGATTACTGTATCTTACTGTATTAAGATACAGCAATTTCAGATCTATTATTTCTGAGGAGTCATAAAGTTAAACTAAGGAAGTTGCATCATTTTATTTGCCCTTGCAAAGAGAGGAAAGGGAGAGAAAATGGGATTGAACAAAAAAAGTGCCCGCATGAATTACCTTTATGTTTAAGAGTAGATCCGTACCTATTTTAATAAAAAGGAACTACTAAACTAGAAAAAGAACTCTATTCTTTATTTTATGCTGTGTTGCGATGTAGATAGACCTTCAGTAAAACACATTTTTAAGCCTTTGTCTAACCGATCACGCATTTAGAGTGGGGAAGACTGGCAGGACGAAAGGCATAACAGAAAGAAACGGGAGCTCTTTCAGTACCCAGTTATATTTCAGAAGATAGAATTGAGAAGCAGCTGGTGTGAGACCATTCTTAGCAGTGAATTACAGAGTCACGAGCTGGGATCAATCCCTAGATGATCAACCCCTGAAATGACCACTAGATGTCTCCTATGTTACCACCTCATTGTATGTTAGGAAGATTCATATTTTAAGATGTATTTATTTGTTTTCACCCTCTCTTGTTTCTCTCATATGAGGAATGGCATATGACAGAAGCCCATACTGCAAATGGGTAAAATATGAACTAAAATGAATGAGGATTAGATTATGACATGAATTTTAAAATGATATTTTTGCTATTTTATTTTATGTTAAGAACGATTCCCTGACTTAGAAATTTTGTCACAATTATGGGGGAGATAATGTCACATACACTTGTTATAGATGAGGCTCAAATTAGTTTTTCAAAATGAAATAAATGTCTTTTTACCAACTGTTCATTGTTAATAAAGACATTTGTGTCAGTTCTCATGGAAAAAAATTTTTTCCTGTCATGCAGCTATAAAAACAATTCTTGTTTTTTAGTATCTCTTTTCTTTCAAAAAGAAATTTTAAAAGAAGAACCAATTATCTTCTAAATTCTTTTCCTTTTCACACAAATTTCTTGAGTTATCTGGGGACAGTAATTGCTCAGAACCCCCTTTTCTTTCCCATTTGAGTTTCTATCCTCCCCATTTTTCGGTGAGAACTTTTGACAGAGTAATAGGTAAAGACATAGTCCTCCTTGGTTTTGGATTTTGACAATGTCAAAAAGATATTTTTATTCAGCGTTTTGAAATGAATAAAATTAATTATAGTAGTCATGGAATCGAATAAAACCAACTTCACATTTTATACACTTTTGAGAAAAAAGAAAGGAAGGGAAAGTAAAAAGATATATTGGTAATGCCATTAATAACAAATGAAAAATCACATCTTTTATGAACACATAATATTTTCTGGGTAGTAGGGACAAACACAATCGATTCTATAGAATTTTCTCAATTAATTGGTATTTAATAGATAAATACCAGCAATTGTGGTCCTTGGTATTTATCCAAATGAGTTGAAAACATATGTCCACACAAAAACTTACATTTGATATTTATATCAGCTTTATTCATAATTATCAAAACTTTGGGCCCTGGCTGGTGTAGCTCAGTGGATTGAGCGCGGGCTGGGAGCCAAGCGGTCCCGGTTCGATTCCCCATCAGGGCACATACCTGGGTTGCGGGCCAGGTCCCCGTGAGGGCCATGTGGGAGGCAACCATACATTGCTGTTTCTCTCCCTCTCTTTCTCCCTCACTTCCCCTCTCTCTAAAAATAAATAAAAATAAAATCTTTAAAAAAAATTTGGAAGCAACTGGGATGTCCTTTAATAGAGGAATGAATAAATAAACTATGGGACATCCGGACAATAGTATATAATTCAGCATGAAAGGAAATGAGCTATCAAGCCATGAAAAGACATAAATAGAATTTAAATGCATACTAGTAAGTGAAAAAAGTCAACCTGAAAAGGCTACATATGTCTGATACCAGTCGTACGGTATTCTGGGAAAGACAAAATTATGGAGACAGTAAAACATCGGTAGTGCCAGTGGATAGGGGGCAAAGGGTAACTGTGTAAGCAGAGCGTAGGAGAGTTTTAGGGCAGTAAAACTATTCTAATGATGCTACAATGATGGACATATGTCATCAGACATTTGTGAATCCCACAGGATGGAGAACACCAAGTGAGCACGGATGTAAACCATGGACTCTGGATGGTAGTTCCATGCTAGTGAAAATCCATCGATGTAACACATGCACCACTGCCGTGGAGGGTGGTGATAGTGGGTACGAGGAGGAGTATATATGGGAACTCTCTGTACTTGCTACTCAAATTTTGCTGTAAACTTAAAACTGCTCTAAAAACAATGCCTTAGTTTAAAAATAAATGTAAGCTTAAAAATGAAAAGTATTCAGTGCTTGAAGATAGTCTCAATAATAAAACATGAAATGTATTTGTACAATGAATGAGGGAATGACCAAACAGAGGAAATGTGCCCTGTAGGATAGAGTGTGCACTTTTTATTCTGATTAACATATTTAGCGAGTTACTTCATCGGTTTACTAGCACTAACTTTATTATTTTATTGGAACTCTAAGTAAGTAATTTTACAGCACACCAGCTCTATGCTTGAACAGTTTTAGTTACAAGGGAATTGCTTCCTCTAAGCAACAGTATTTTTCTAATCTTTTCATCCAGTTTGAGAAAAAATAGCACCTCTTTTTTCACTCTCAGTATTTTTTTATTGTTGTTCAAGTCCAGTTGTGTGCTGAACAAAAATAACACTTTTTAAAAATATTTGTCTTAAAGAGATGAAGACACATGTGTTCTAAATCCCATAGTGGATTCTCTTTATTGGTTTCACACAGGTGATGACTTTCTCATTCCTGAAGCATTGTTCCCTCTGGTTCTTCACTGTCGCTGTTGTATTTTGTGAGGCACACTCCTCTGTCTCAGTCTCTGCTTCATCCCAGCATCTTGGCTAGTTCCATCTCTTTTTCTTGACCTTGGGGGTAATTCAAACTCTTTCATCCACTCCTTTTCTTCCCTATGCACATGTTTTTCTAATTAGTAGGACCAGGTGCTCTGGTTTTTATGTCATCTACGCATCTCTACTATGTTTGAGGCCCAAATGTGTAAGCGGCTGCTTTACATTTTCACTTGGATGTCTACAGCTCAAGTGGACTTACTCCTCGCCTAGTCTTTCCTGTCTTATTAGATGGCATCATCAGCCACTCACGCAGATCACAGGCAAAACCCAGGAGTCTTCCCGGATTTCTTTCTTCACCTCATATTACATACCCTATTCATCAGCAAGTTCAATCAGTGCTACTTATGAACAATTTTCAATATATCTTGAATCAAACCACTTAAAGTTGACATCCGCCATCCAACTTTAAATCTCTAGCACCTCTAACCTGACATGCTTTCATATTCTTGCCTGTATAAAATCTATTATTCACAGAAAAACCAGAAAGTTCTATTAAACATGAAAATCAGGTTTGTCATGCCTCCTGCTGATAATTTGTGTCCTGTTTATTATCTCATTTAGAATAACTTCTAAACTCTTTACCAAGGTCTGAAATGTCCAGCCTGTTCCAGTGTTTTGTCTTCTGTCCTTCTTCCCTCATTAAACTGGGTTCCAGACATTCTGGTCTTCTGTCTGGTTCTGGCAAATGCCAAACTTCTTTCCACTTTACTGACTTTTCACTAGTGGCCACATTTGCCTGTACTGATTTTTCTCTGACTTTTCCCTGTGGTCCTCCTTCACATTATTTAGGTCTCATTTTAAATGTCCTCTACTCAGAGCCATAAATACCCTGAAGAAAGCATTGTCCAGTCACTGTCTCTTCTTTGATGTCTGTATATTGTTCTCTTCCTCTTAGTTGCTGTTACTTGCTTCATGTCTCCCTTCTCTAGAATTTTAACTCCAAAGAGAAGAAACTCTATTATTTACCAACGTATTTCTGATGTAGAGCAAAGTGCTTCATCTCTAGAAAACAATCTTCGCTGAATAGTGGAGAGTGTACAAGGCATTTTTTATATGAAAGGTAAAATAAAGGCACTGCTATAATGAGTAGTACTTTCAGTAAAACTCCCTCACCAAAACAAAACAAAACAAAAAAAAAACTTTCATAAGGATTATGCTATTATGGTTTTGTTTAGGTATATTTGTTTGTTTTCTTTGAAGACATTAATCCCCAGTGAAAGTGAAGGACTAAAACTCAAGTATTCCAGGAAGACTCATGATAATGTGGTTTATATTACTAGTTACCATTGGCCTGGCTTCATGTAAATGTAATACCTATACATATGTAATCTACAGTTCATAAAATTTTGGAGTCAAGAAACCTGAAGACTAGATAAATTCTATGAACTTTCTCACTAAAAGCACATACTCAAGTATCGTGCATGCTAAACTTTTCATACAATTTCATAGAGTTCACACACCATAAAACATACATTCATAATCTGATTTCACTTGAGAAACTCAGGTATAATACAAAGAATAAATTGTCATTTGAAACAATCCTCCATAAAGGACATATGCTCTCACAGTAAAATTTAATGGGAGTTTTTAAGCAGTCATCTTGGGGTTGCAGTATCTGTCAGGGGTCAGGGATGCAGGTAATCTGTATAGTTATTTATTAAACATAGATTCACACAAGTAAGCAAAAAATTTCTTTAAAAACATTAAGTGATTTTACTGTAAACATTGTTTTAGATCTGGGAACTACAAAGAGGAATAAGAAATAGGTGATCCCTTAAGAATGCTATAATCCAGCGCTAGCTGGTGTAGCTCAGTGTATTGAGCACGGGCTGTGAACCAAAGGGTCATTGGATCTATTCCCAGTCAGGGCACATGCCTGGGTTTCAGGCCAGGTCCCCAGGGGAGCCACGTGAGATGCAACCACACCACATTGATGTTTCTCCCAATCTCTTTCTCCCTCTATTCCCTTCTGTCCAAAAATAAATCGATAAAATCTTAAAAAAAAAAAAAGGAATTCTATAATCCTACCCTAACTGGTCTGACTCAGTGGACAGGGCATCGTTCTGTAAACCAAAATGTCATCAGTGTGATTCCCAGTCAGGACACATGCCTGGGTTGCAGGCCAGGCCCCTGGTTGGGGGCGTGTGAGAGACAACCAATAGATGTTTTTCTCTCACATCAGAATGTCTCTCCCTCTTTCTCCCTCCTCTCCCCTCTCTCTAAAACTAATTAAACTATTTTAAAAAAGAATACTATAACCTTTAAGTCAATATGGACATATAAATATATAATTATAATATAATTAAATATATATAACAATTAATTTTAGTACCAGAGTAAATATATTGGCTTAACTAGGATCACTATAGAGAGTGATTGAATGTGTTCTATGAAGTTTTCCTGTGATGAACCTTAAAATAGTTATTTTTTTAAAACAGAAGAAAATAATTATAGGTAGAGGTTTTAGGATAAATTGAGTGGGGGAAAGTAAAAAAAAAAGATGCTAGGTATATAGAAATAGAAACAATTTGATACCAAAAAATAAATTTTAAAGTTAAGATAGCAATATATGGACTGGGAGATAGTCACTTAAGAAGTCTAAGCAGGGATGGCATAGTCATTGTTGTACTTTAGATAAATCACTCTGACTGCATTTGGAACACAGGATCAGAAGCATGCAGTATGCATGCTACTGGTATAATTAAAAGGTGAATGCAATAGTCCCATTTGATATTGTTAGGGCCTGAACTCAGTAAATAAGTAGTTGAGGTATATAATATATTAATTTGCTAGGAATGCCATAACAAAGCACTAGAGATTGGGTGACTTGAATAATAGACATTTTATTTTCTCACAGTTCTGGAGGACAGAAGTCTAAGATCACAGGTTGGATGGTCCGTTTCCCTGTGAGGCCTCTCTCATTGGCTTGAAGGTGGCTTTTTTCTGGTGTCTTCACATGGTTTTCCCCTGTGCATGTCCACATCTTAATCATGTCTTTTCCTAAGCACCTCATTTGCCGTATGAGAGCCCACCCAATGACCTCCTTTAACTTAACTACTCTTTAAGACCTTCTCTCCAAATACAGTCACATTCTAAGGAACTGGGGTTACCAGTTCAACACATGAAATGAGGGACAGGGCAACACAATTCAGCTCATGACATATGCAAAGGAATTCATTTAAAAAAATACTTAAATGAAAGAAAATGGAAAGATGGAGCAATGATTTAAACCTGTATAATTTCCAAAATTTTTGTTACTGTAATCACAAAATTCTCTATCTCAATAGATAAATTGATAGACTGCTTTATAATGTTCATACTTATCTGAAATTTTTGAGAAATATAATTTGCGGTTAACTCGGTTGCCAAAGTAGGTGCTGCTCACTACCAAGCAGAAAAGCAAATGCTAAGTCTGAATAAGACCAAGAACCAGGGGGACTGACAAAAATCATAATTCTGACCGTGGATGCGCATTGGTATCACATAGAAAACCTCTAAAATATATATTTATTCCAGGGGCCCACCTTGACACAATTAAGTACAAATCTAGGGATTAAGGAGAGCCTGAGCCACAGCAGTTTAAAAAATCCCTCAGGCAATTCCAATGTGTAGTGAAAATTAAGAACCACCGGCGGGAGGAATCAGGTAAGGAGAGGAGGGGCTGGAGTAACAAAGCAACCGGAAAAGAATTGGAGGTTGCATCCCTTGTAAGAATTAAGGGTACAACCAAGAATTGAACACAGGCTGAGCAAGTTGAATGTAAGGGGAAGGACTTACAGCAGTCTGTGCAGCAGAGAGCCTAGTCAGGCAGAATTTCACAACTACAAAATTATTTCTGCAGCTAGAAACAGTGATATCCTGTAATCTCAGAACAGAGTGAACATTATGAGAAGAATCACTCATTTTATTAATTATGTTTTTTTAAAGATGCATGTGTGTGCAGGTAAGAATGTGTTAGTGTTATGCGATTTTTAGCACAAAATCCTCTGCAAGTATTAAGATATAGTCGTAACAGCACAGTGCACCACAGCAGAAAAGTCTGTGTGGAGATAAATGCTGGAAAGCCAGGGACTCAGGTAGACCAACCTGCTAAAGCAGAAGCAGAGACTTCAACAAGAATGTACAATCAAGGGAACCCAGGGTGGAGGTTACTGAGAAGCCACAAAAATCACCCATGAGAAAGAGTCAGGATTAAGCATTTGCCTAGTACAGAGAGCCAGTCAGGTACACAGTTCCCTAGCTACCTGATCTCTGCTCTTTCTCTCCTCTCCAATGCGCCCAGACCACAGTTAGCCCGTGAAAGAAGAGCGTGACCATGGAGAATCAACTTCACGATTTCTGTAGTCTAGCATACAACAAGCCCTCTAGGGAAGGGAACAAAAGTCCTTATTGGTTGAAGAGTGAAGTGCTGATTAAATACATTCGACTGGGGTTTTTAATGATAAAATTGACTATGTGCATTGTAATTTGCAGTGACGGCAAGAATTCTGACAACCTCAAACAGACCAGAAAAGTTATAGGACGTGATCCAGATTCATACAGATAAAGGGGAAGAATTAGTTTCATTTTTCACTTAGGAGTTAAAAGAGACATTCTGTGACCAAAAATTAAATTGATTTGATGGTTATACTAGATTGGTCCTGATTTTCAATGTTCTGTTTTATTCATTTATAATGAACAGGGGAGAGGGGCACAGGAACAGATGTGTCCTGAAAAATATCTCTCCTCTAAAGCACTTGCAGATCAGAGTTGGTTTCTAATACAAATTTTAAAAAGGTCTCAATAATTCTCATTCAGATAGATAATAAACCGGTATCTCGGCTTCCCTTTTGATGGTCCGTATCAGTAGGCAGATTAGAATCGTCCTCACTGACAACAATTTTTATGAAGGGATCCATAGCATAATTCAGCATAATGGCAGCGATATTCTGAATGATAAACTAGGTTCATGAGAATTCCTGCTTTGTTTTTGTTTCTTAATTTGCATGCTGAGGGTAGGGTAGGGTGGGGTTGAGTGGGAGACTGTGCCTGAACTTGAAAGTTTCCATGGCCAATGTTTGTGTTTTGACAATAGGTGAACATTTGTAAAATAAAGTAGTTATAGTCTTAAAATCAAACTAGGAACCACCATTTTGGAAGCTGTAAAGCCTGGCCTGGAGATACCTCATTAGAAAATGAAATACACTTCTAATGAATGGTGTGACCAATTTTTTTTATTATTTTATTATTTTAATTTTTTACTCACTTATTTTGCAGTTTTATTTTTTTCAATTAATCGCCTGCTTATACCTCTTATGGCAAGCAAGACCAAAGATTTTTGGTATATTCACTGATTTTTTTGCTGAAATGTGCCCAAACTTTGGGCAAATAAACAGACTCCCAGAGAGCTGGCTTGCTTTGGGCCAGCAAGAGGAAACATCTGTACTACTGGCAAGTCTTAATCACAAAACAAGTCCTATGTAGTGATAAACATTAGTTTTGATAAGCATTAGTTTATCTTCTCTGACTGCACATAAATATACCCATATACCAAGTTAAGTTTCTTAGCAATCTCAAAGCAATATGCAATGGGCTAAAAATGTTCTTGAGCAACTAACTGTGCTACTTTGACCAAATCACTTAATGTCTCTGAGACTCAGTTTCCACATGTTTGATATCAATCTAAATAAAATGGGTTAAAGACCTGAGCATGATAATTCACTTTATTCCAACATAAAATTAATAGTCCCAAGATTTATTCCCCACTGTTTAGTCCTTCCTAATGTCCTTTCTGGAATTATTTCCTTCCAGAATGCTTTGGGAAGCACACCACAATTCAGTTTCTGCAAGGTCAGTGCAACCTATATATTCCATTTCTAAAAAGCTTTCTTTTCTTCTATTGTATAAATACTCATCCTTAAAGTCATTCCAACTAGTGTGTTACCTCAACAATTTTTGAAACAGACTATTGAATCTTTATTAATGTGATGGGAAGTTTCATAAAATTCTCTGTTCATCTCAAGTAATGCTATGAAAGTACTCATACTATGAAAAGTAGAGACAGTTTCATTGCTATTTTCATTTTATCTAATAAACACAGAGGAAAGGCTCAGATCTGAGAAAGAAAAGGTCATACCTAATCTAGAATCATAAGAGCCCTGTTTTTTAGAAAATTTAAATAGATGCAGTTTGGTTAAAGACACTAAGTAGGAATGTCAAATTGATTTATTTAAACATATTAAATCTTTTCTACAATGAGTGTTGAGTTACCTGTCACTGCATCTCAATGGTGTTTTACACATCAGCACAGCAAGTTACAAGTAGTTAGAGATATACATACATACTGGCATGCCTACTAGTTAAGTCGTGACACAGAGAGTTATTGGTGTTATATGACATTGACTGTTAGGCCGCAAAATGATCATGCTGGCAAGAACACTAGTCCCAGGAATAAACTCTGCAGATGCTGCTTCATTTTGTTCAAGGCATCACACACTGTTCAAATCGCTGCAAAGACCCTGCACCATGTTTTCTATACTTTTGGTGTCTTTCATAATTGCAATACCCTGTGTGTAGGAATTAAAGTATACTGAGAAGGAATGGGCAACTGACATTGCAAAGCCCCTCATCTTTCTTTGGCTTCTTCCCCAGTTTTCAATATCAATGCTGTATGGCAGTACAGTACCAGTAGTGTTGGTCCCATCAGTTCCCATCTTCCTGGCTTTGGAAGGATGAAGACTTACTCTTTGGATTGAATAATACTGAATTTCTAGAATGATCGAGGATACATAAACCTCATGGGCGAGAATGTGGACTGAACAAGTCTCTTAAATGCTGACTCCTGCCATTAGTTGGAAAAAAAAAAAAGACATATAAATGTGATTGTCGGATGCCTGCTATAACAACTACAAAGAGAAGCCCTGATCAAGTTAATTTTTTTGTAAATGCCCATTATTTATGTGAAATATCTCCCTACTTTGATTTTTTAAAAAATTTGTATATTTTAAAAAATAATTCTCTTCTTTCCTTATTTTCACAGTGTTGAGAGATATCATTTTCTCAAAACTAAGCCTGCTAAGGAGCCACAGGGCAAAATGCTCTATGCAGGGAGAGTGCATATTAACGCAAGATAACTTCCCCCCTAAAATATAGTTTTATTACATTTCAGCTTTTCTGTTCAGAGATACACATGAACTAAATGTAGTATATGAGCATGTCCATCATTAATAGTTGTATATATTATGGGATTCTTTTGAGAAAAGCTCTTCTTGCAATGCTTTATGATGATGTTCACAACATTCAAAAAGTTTATGTGCTATACAAACCACGTCCCTAACTTTCTCCCTACCCACTTTTTTTTTTTTTTTTTCCACCTTCTCTGGCTCCAAATGCTGCTTTCTAGTCAGGACAATTCATTCAGATTTCTGGTTTCATGGCTCCTACATTTTTGTTGATCTATTCCTTACCACGGCGCCCCAACCAGTATACTAGGCACCTGTGCTTCTGGGGTCATTCCGCAGCCTCCCACCCATCACGCTCTCTGCTTCTCTCACTTTTGTCCACCTAAACAAAGTCTTTGGCTGCTGACTTTAAGCCAAATTGCTGCCCTCTAACTTTCTGAGACTGTAAGCATTCCTAGATCACCACTTACCTGTGTAGCCTTAGTGGACGCATCACATAAATATTTTTGTCCTGTCACACCTCTTTTTCCATTTCTTTCAGTAAACAATGTAATTCAGAGTTGTAAGCAATCTTGAACTTAGCAAATATATAAATATTCTATTGTGTTTCACATGGGGATCTTACACTATACAATTTATTTCCACTTTGTATACTTATGATCTCCATCTCTCATTTATTTTATTACATTTTATCTCTCAGATTCATTAAACAAATGATTAAACTTCTTGTCCTTAGTACATCCTAATAATTTAGTTACAATTTGAGCTATACTAGACTCATTTTCTTCACTGGCAGCATTTATATACTCTTATACCAAAGAAATGTGAGTAGACAGATTTCATCTGGATTAGCAAGGTAGTTGCTGGAAGACAAAAATAAACCAAGCTTTTAAAGCCCTAAGGAAGTAGACTCAGAACAATTGGCAGAGGCTAAAATGAGAGGGATTTTGCCCTGGCCAGGTGGCTCAGCTCTTTGGAGTGTCGTCCTGTGCACCAAAATGTTACAGGTTCGATTACCAGTCAGGAAATGGTTTTAGGTTTGAGCTCAGGTCAGGGCATGTAGGGAAGCAACTGTTCAGTGTTTCCCCCCCCGCCCCCGTCTAAAATTGCTAAAAAATATATCCTCAGGTGAGGATTAAAAAAATGAGAAGGATTTTAATTTAATAAATGGAAGAATATTTCTACTAGTCACAAATTGGAGACACTGCCTCAGTTCTAACTTTGAACTTGCTGTCTGTTCTTCCTGCCTGAATAGCTGCTGCCGGTTTTGCTTGTGTTTAGTCTTTAAGATTTGTACCGGGGAATCTTTCTTTCCAGAGAGCTGTTACTTACCTCCTTCTTATCAGCTTGGGTAGGACTTTTAGGTCTTCCTTGGTGCTGCAAATTTACTTCTGTCAAATCACTTTTCACATTATATATTATCAGTTTATCTGACTTTAAATTCAACGCCTTATGATGTGATTATATTTAACAAGTATATCATAGGACTTTTAAAAATTATCAGTTCATTTGGATAAAATAATATGTTTTCCAGAAGTAGGGATTACATAAGGGCTTTAGTAATGGGGAGACTTAGGTGAAAGTAAGGAAGCAGTATAAGCTGGGGAGAAACATGCTCCTTTAGGAAAGGGACCTGAATTTGCACTGTCCATATAGTAACATTTTAAAAAGGAAAAAATTAAATGGTGATCAGCAGCAGTATAGTTGCTTCAAAATTTTAACATTAGTCCTATAAATTCCGCTTGCAGTGTATGGGTAGAAACATTTACTCCAATGAGAATTATGCAATGTATTGAATTTACATATGCCTTTAAATGCTTATATGAGCATCGTGAAAACAATTTTTAATTTGATTTATTGAAGAGATTGTGTAAGAAAATTTAGTGAATACTACCAAAGAAGATAACTATTTTCGAAACAGTAAAAGAATAGGAAATTTAACTATAAATATATTATCTTGTTCTTTGATCTTCCTCTATCCAAAGGCAGAAAAAGTTTAGGCAGAACAAGAAAAGAACAATGAAGAGCTAATGTAACTCAAGAGAGAAAACGTATTTATGCGGCTGTAAAAGGTCAACATGTTAGCCTAGAACCACGGTCACATGCACAAAGTAAGCATGTTCCACAGCACGTGTGATCTGCTCAGTTATGGCGTCTTAACGATCAGCATAGATTACCTCAGGATTGATTCAGTCTCAGCAATAGTTACCGGTAACGAAGATAGTCAAGAGAATCCATGCTTTTGCTGCAATCTAGTTCACATGTAGATGCAACTTGTGTTCTTCATTCCTAAAATAATGGGATTTAGATAGTGTGACAGGCAGCATATGTTTTTTGTAAGTTTATTTTGTGAGAGAATATAATTTGTTGGTGGAAGTGTAGTACAGTTATACGAAACATATAGGAGAAATTAAGAAATGTATTTTACTAGTATTTCCAGTCCGGGCATAACCTGAAATAGAAACTGAGATCATTGGTCATAGTAAATTCCACACACACAATTTACGTCTAGTTCTGGCATATTAACAAAGTAGAGTAGGGCCCTTAAATAAAACAAAGACCTAGTGTTTCTGGATATAACTTTATTCCTCACTCATATTGTGAACGGCAAAAATAATTTAGCCATCCTAGGTCTTAGTTTTTTATTTGAGATATGGGAGTGTTTAAATGGCCTCAGCGGTTCTTTGCTACCTTGTACCCCTACGTTATGTTTACTGAGTGTACTTTCACTCAGTTTTACCATCATCCCCCTTCTCGGTGCCCTCCTGAAATTACTTTGTGCATGTGGGACATGCGTTCACCACGATGTCTTACTTACTTAGGGAGTATGCTGAAGAACATATTCCAAAAATACTTGGATATTTTACAAAACATGTAAAAGATTTTCTCAAAAATTAAGGGATAAATATATTATTTTATTTCTGAACTTGGAGGACATAAAAAGTTTACAGAAAACAAAACATGAAATTAGAGTTTAAAAATATTCGGTGTTTAGTGTTCCACAGACTTGCTTTCTTTCTGTGCCTGTTTTCCTATATATATGTTTGCTATGTATTTAAGTTTGTATAGTATATACACTTGTGCATGAGTGTCTTTTCAACTGAGCTTAAGTGCTTTCTCATGTCATTCAATATTTTATAAACAATATTAAGAACATAATATTTTATTATAGATGATATATACTGAGTCATTTATTTTTCAGTTTTAGACATGTTTATCTTATTTTTTATATTAGAAAACATATCTGTAGATAAAAGTTACAGAGTATTACCCAAGAAAGTGAAATATATGTAGCATTGTCCAAAATGCCTTAAATAAGAGAGCTACTGATTAGCTTACTCCCAGCTCTCCTAGGTCCAGGATGCTCCAGACAGCCAGAGTGTCTGATATTTTTTATTCCAAAGAGCTAAGCTCCATTTTCCCAAATGTTACATTAACATGCTCAGCCATCACTGTGCCACGTAAGACAAAATAATTTCCAAGACAAAATCCTTTGCTTGGTACTTGCTATCTGTGGTCTGAATAATTCGTATATTGAAATCTAATGCCCAGTGTGACGGCATGGGAGGTGATTAGGTCATGAGAGCAGGGTCTTCACAGTAGGTTTATTGCCCTAGACTGCTCCCTTGTCCCTCTGTTTGTGAGGTTTTAATAAGAGGATGACTCTCTACAAAGAAGTCAATCCTCACCAGATGCCAAATCTGCAAAAGCCTTGCTTTTGTACCTCCTGGACTCCAGAACTTTGAAAAGCAATTTATAAGCCACCCATTTGTGGTGTTTTGTTACGGCAGACACATGGAACAATTTTTATTCAGTTTTCTGGCATTAATTTAAATACCTCTTTATCAGGAAAGCCTTTCTGTGTTTTCTTTGTAAATTTGCATAATGCCTTGTATTTTTCACTTATTTAATTCAGTGGTGTCTCTCTAGTGCTTGTATAATTACATATTTCATATGTCTATGTCATTAGGTGTGCTTCGTGGGAACACTGACTGTGTGTGTCTCGTTCATTGTTGCTTCACCAGAGCTTAGCAGTTTGCTTGTTGCTTAGCAGCCCGCTCACCATATTCCAGGGATTTTCGACCTTTTTCATCTCATGGCATACATAAACTAATGACTAAAATTCTTCAGCATATCAAAAATATATTGTTTCCAATCTGACAAAAGTATGTATAATTTTGATTCATTCACATCGGACACCTATTGTTGTATTGCCTATTGCTATTTTTTTTTTTGACAATATAAGGGGAAAGAGGTCAGTGACACTGACTAAATAGTCAGATATTTCATGTTCTTTTATTGTTGTTCAAATAAAGTTGTCTCCAATTTCCCCCACCACTCCCCCCGACCCCAGCCATCCCCACTCCCCACCCTTGATCCCACCCCTTTTTGGTTTTGGCCATGTGTCCTTTGTACATGTTTCTGACAATTCTTGAGGGACACCATTTGAAAATTGCTGTCATATGCAACTACATTGCATCTTTATACTTATAAAATATTTCCCGAAACTCACCATTGTCATTTCTATTAGTGTTCTACAGATCTTCCAAAAGAGCAACTAAACAATAACAGCAACCCAAAACATCAACAGAAAACACAGGTAACATGAAATACGTGTAAAAAGCTATTGGGTTGACCAAAAAGTCCATGTGGTTTTAGCTAAAATAAAAGACACATTTTTCACTTTCAGCAATAACTTTATTGATTTGGATATTTCAAGTATGTCAGCTATCTCCCACGTGGTATAACATTGATTGTTCTTAATGTCTCAATTCAATCTCAGTCAACTTCAACTTGTCTACCGACCATGGAGCATCATCCAGCAAGGAAGCTCCAGCACAAAACTTCACAAACCACTTTTGACACATTCAGTCAGTCACAGCACCTTCTCCATACACTGCACAATTTTTTGTGTGTTTCAGTGGCATTTTTACTTCTTTGATATTATAAAGCATAACATGCCAAAAATGTTGTGTATTTTCTTCCATCTTCAATATTAAAATGGCTACATGAAAATTCACTGATTTTGAAGTTTTTTAATGCATGCTGAGATGACAGCTGTCACAATACAATCTAACAAAATTGTTTCAAATGAAGTTAAAGACAACCGAGTGCTACTAGAGCCATCTTACAAAAAAACAACAACAACAAACCCTTTTTGGCCAACCCTATACAATTAAAGGTGTAACATCTCCATAAGTTCCATGAAAGAGGCATAGCATGTGGTGGAGGTGTACGGTAGAGAAAGGAATACTGTGAAAAAATAATTAAACAAAGTGAGGAAATGATTAACAAGAAGAAATTAAAAATGGCAAAGGACAAGGAACATGAAAAATGGAATTTGGAGCAGTGAGATCCTTGTCAGTAAAGAATGGATAGCGTAGTTTGCAAGGGAATGTAGAATGGAATGTTGAAATATAAGGTTAGATAAGGGTGTAAAGAATGCTGCATATTGTTCATTTATTTATCCAGTATACACTTCCTGAGCATTTCTAATGTCAAATAGCATTAGAAAATTTGGGGTTCTTATAAAAGTTAAGGCAATTAAATGGTCATCAAGTATTTTTCATAAATGAACACAGCTCATTTTCTCCTCCAGGGCTGAGGAAATTTCATACCTACCGAGTAGTAATACCTCAACCCCCCTGGCTCCTTATCCACCAATGCCCATAACGCTTCACAGAGGGAGACCGGAGCTCCCAAACCACTTTGTTGATAATAGTAATAAAAAACAACCACAAACTGTGAATAAATGAAGGATATGGATTAGCAGTGCTGAGGAAGTTTTAGAATATATATTTTGAAATTCAAATAAGGCTACCAGAGAAACCATCCATACAGTTAGCCCTATACACAGGAGAGGGAATGTGAAAAGACATTCAACAGTGAAACCTGTATTATAAAAACCATGTCTGTGAAATGATATGAGTATTTCATAAAGGACAAAGATATTCACCTGTGAACTCAATTTCTCATGATTTTTGTCCCACATTAAAATGGATTTAAGAAAGCTCTGGTAGCAAAGACCTTATAGTGGCCTGATCACATATCTTCAACTCAACTCTGATTGCAGCTACACCTGTAGAAAATGGCACTATTAAGGGTTAGAGTTACCTTAAAGTTGGCAGGTTTTCCCCCTGAGTTAAACACCTGAGTGTGTCATTCCACATTCTGCCCCAGGGCTTCTCCAAGCCCACAGAAGTTCGCCTCTCCCAATCCTTTCTCAGTTTCTAGATTGCAGCCAATTCTTAAACTCAGAACTCATCAATTAGAAGGGACACTCAGATCCCTTGAGGTAAGACTATAAAATCACTGTAAATTTATGTCCCATTCTGGCTTCTGGAAGGGTATGGAATTGCAGCCCACCCAATTGCACTCCCTAGTTGTAGCCTCAGGCAGCCCCTTGCTGGGCCTCTGTGGCTAGGTATATCGCCCACACTGGGTGGGGTGAAGATGGGGGACAGGGGCCCATGAGCGTTGGGATTTGCCAAAATGGTGTGGGCGAGACTTCCTAATGGGTCTGAGAGGATGGATCTGCTGCAACCGAAACGCCCAGGTGTTTTTCATCCTGAGGCACACAAGCTTTTTCCTTAAATTTCCCAGTATCCTTTCCTATCTTGTGATCCAGTTTTGAGGCCCTGGCTAAAGATTAGTCAGCTCTCTTTTTTCAACATCTGGTAAGTCCCCACCCAGCTGCTTTCCTTATAGGTCACTCAAACCCCATGAACACTTGGCACCCATCCTCTTGTTCCAGAGCTAAGGGAAAACTAGGGACAACCCAAGAGCTAGCAGAACCTAGCTATCGTTACCCCATTTGCCATCCAAAGCTGCACCTTTCCTGTTCCAGCTTGCTGCTACTCTGTCTCACTGCAAACTCCTGTGTGGCCCTGCCTGCTGGCCTTTTTTCACAGTGGTAAGTGATACAACATCGAGTTCTGCCTTTCCTTTATCCAGAGTGCCAGTGTGCTGAATCCCATCATCAAAAGAATGTTTAAGTCTTATGAAACAATTGTTTCATGCAGTAGCCATGATGATGACTCTTGGATAACTTCTTGGGGATCTCTTCTTGGCTTTCTAATTGGTCGCAGGCCATGACAAGCTTGTAATTTAGACTTGCTCTGTGTCTTTTGGTGATTGCCACCTCTCTCCTTACATAAAGTTCCTCAGTGTTGGAATTTTTTAAAGGGTCAGTGCTAATTGGATAGACACTGGTGCAGGACGGGGGGCAAGGCTCATTTAGGGCAATATGAGTGATGGGCAATTTGAGCCACACTTTCTAGGATTACGACATTGGCCTTCAGGTGTGTTTCTGGTCAGAGAATGTGTTGGGTCGAGGCCTATTCCAGCAGCTGTCATTTTTTTGGTGTCAGTGGTGCTTTATTATTATTTGTAACAGAACTCTAGTTTTTTTCATTTGTTTCTGACAAAGCCAGAGGAGGAAGGTGTTGGTGTCTTGCAAGGCCGGGCAGGTTCACATGGGATTCTGGCAGAGAGAAGAAAATCTGCAGCGCTGTCAGGGTGTCTGGCATGCCTTTATTCTGGGGTGGGGTGATCTACGCAGGCCACAAACCGTGTGACATGCTGCAGGAAGTCCCAACTCCCTTATATACTAAGTGCACACAAAGTTGGTAGGGTGCCACAATATATAATAGCATGTGCTTCTGGCATGCGGGCCCATATTCAAAGTTATGTGACTACTGCTAAGTCATAGTTGCCTGGACATCTGGGTGAGGGAGCCTGACTGACTCCATTTTCCCTACAGTTGGCTCTTCGCTGCAGAGAAATGGCCCTCTCGTCTCATTGTTCATGTTGCTCAGGAGGCGTTAGCTTCCTAACTGTACTGCATTACAGCAGTGAGTTATTAGAAACATACAGGAAGGTGTGTGGGTCAGGCACTGGGGAGGGTTATTAAGTCCTGGTGTGCCAAATCCAGAATGCGGGTGAGAATGGAGAGTCACATCTGCTGTGTAAAAGAGCAGGGAGCTCTGATTGCCACACTTCCATCTTTAGTTTATGTATTATAAAAATATCTTATATCTAATTGTGAAACCCACCTCACAATGTCATTCTTTTAGGACCTATTTAAAAACAGTTTTGTAAAAGAACTGTTGTGAGCTTCCCCAGAGCAATCGTATCATAATCATATTTGAGAGTAGAAAAGCAGAAGTAAAATTCATATACTGAGAAAATGAAAATATAGATGTGTGGCATTTGTGGAATTGACTTAAAATATTTCATAGAATGGAAAATGAAGGAAGAAATAGATGGAACTCCTATCTCATAAGGCACTTAATGCTAACTCACAGACTCCTCTTTCAATGTACTCCAGGAATAGGTTCACATTGAATTTGTCAGTATCATTTTGCATGTATGTTACTTGACAAATGCATTCAAAACTTTGTTTGGACTTGCTTCACACCCAGTTTCTCTGTGATCTTCTTATTCAAGTCACCATGGGACAGAAGTTTAACCTGATAAAATATTATTGCAACCCTGTGAATTTGCACTTCTCAGTAACTTTCTTTGTCTTCAGAATTTTTTTTTTTTCACGAATTGGCCCACTGTAAAAACAAAAAAAGTAACTTTTTTGGTTACTTTTAAGCTAAGCTAAAATATCACTATGTAATTGTGTAAAACTAATTTTGTGATTACATTCAAATACCTTTTGGTGTTTAGTCACCTTTTAGTAGTCCCTGAAGTTGACCGGGTGTTTGGATAGTTTCTCTGTGGTCTATGAACCCTTACAATCCCTGTTTCCCCGGTGGGATTAGTCCTGCCATTTCCAGAGTAATTTCCACTACTGTGAAAAGCCCATATAAGCAGAAATAGATAGTATTTTTTAAAGTAGGCTGCTCATTTTCTTATGTGTTCTAGTTTAAAGACATCTGTTGATGTGTTTTTGGTTTTTATTGGTTATTATTTATTTTTGTTGCTTGCTTTTTCAGTATGTTTTCTGCTGACTGATCTCACTAGGGACATTTAAAACACGGCATATTTCTTGAAATTTCTTGTAATTTGCTGAGTTTCAGAGCAACTACAAACTTAGCTTAATGTTGGAATACTGTGTAAAAATTTAGGACATAATCACCATCATAATGGCAGCAAGAGGAAATAAAGCTTACTCAAAGTTTGGTGGGTTCTAGTCATTCTTAAGGTGTTTCTAGTAAAACATTATAAGATGATACATAAAATTATCTACCCCAAATTAAATTACTTTATGATATTATTTACTTAAAGAATATAAGTTAATAGTCATAGTGTAAATAATAAAATTGGATATTTATGCAGGATCTATGTATCCTAATACTGTGAGTATTTGAATGTACCTAATTTACCTCCTACTGATAGGTAT
The DNA here is from genome assembly GCA_004026765.1 of Micronycteris hirsuta. Taxonomy (NCBI): domain Eukaryota; kingdom Metazoa; phylum Chordata; class Mammalia; order Chiroptera; family Phyllostomidae; genus Micronycteris; species Micronycteris hirsuta. Next base: position 21,675 of record PVJI01014250.1, read on the forward strand.
TGGATTTTTATAGTGATTATGTTTTCTTTCATTTAATATTGTGGCTTCTCCATGTAAAATAAGTTTTTCAAAGCAGATTGAGATCCTCTTAAGAAATTTTTCTTTAATATTTTGAGTGATTTTAGTTTGTGAGGAAATGAACCAAATGCGCTTTGTCAGTCTATTCTCAACATTTATTTTTATTTTTTATTTTAGAGAGAGGAAAAGGGAGGGAGAAAGAGAGAGAGAGAAACATCAACGTGTGGTTGGTTGCCTCTCACACACCCCCAACTTGGGACTTGGCCCACAACCCAGGCATGTGCCCTGACTAGGAATCAAACTGGGGACTCTTTGGTTCACAGGTGGGCACTCAATCCACTGAACCAAACCAGCCAGTGCTATTCACAACTTTTAAGAGAATGTTATGTTCAAATAAGAAACATTTTAAATAATTATTTAACAAAATGTTAGTGAATAAGTGAGCCCAAGAGCTTTGGGTATTTTTTAAGGAGTCAGTTGGTCAGTTTACGATCACAGCCTTAGCCTAATTTCAATACATTTTGAGATCATTTCCAAGAAACATTCAAGTGGAAGATATAAGTGTGTTATTTAAAAAAGTTACTTGAAAAGAAAAGTCTTATCTAAGATGTCATCTTTGAAATGTCAGTAAACTCATTAAAATGTATTTAAATTATTTTTTCCTCAAAACAAAGATCAAAAGTGTTTCAACTCTTTATTAGAAAAGTATCATAACTCAAGAAACCACACGTTTCACTTCAGAGGTTTCAAACACCATAAATAACACAGAGAGCAAATGTAGCATTGCTGTTAGTTTTGACTCAAACTCAAACCTTCTATACAGTTGCATAGCTGAATATTTCATGTGATAGTAAGTCAAAATCTGTGAGATTTTTTCCTTGAAAAATCAAGTAGCAATCAGCTAATTGTAGTACAAAGGACTGTGATAAACTTTTTATGTATGAATTACATAACTGTTGCGGTAAGAATGCTGTGACATATAGCATTTAATAAGACTTGTGAAATGCTATTTACTTTATTGTTGTTCATTTACAGTTGTCTGCATTTCCCCCCCACCACCTCCCCACCCTTGCTTCCACCCTCTCCCTTGGTTTTGTCCTTGTGTCCTTTATAGTAGTTCCTGAAAACCCTTCTCCCCGCAATCCCCTCTCCCCTTCCCTCTGGCTATTGTTAGACTGTTCTTAATTTCAATGTCTCTGGTTATATTTTGCTTGCTTTTTTCTTTTGCTGATTATGTTCTAATATAAATCCCTTTAACATTTCATACAATAAAGGCTGGGTGATGATGAACTCCTTGAACATGACCTTATCTGAGAAGCACTTTATCTTCCCTTCCATTCTAAATGATAGCTTTGCTGGATAGAGTATTCTTGGATGTAGGTCCTTGCGTTTCATGACTTGGAATACTTCTCTCCAGCCCCTTCTTGCCTGTAAGGTCTCTGTTGAGAAATCAGCTGACAGTGTTATGGGAATTCCTTTGTAGGTAACTGTCTCCTTTTCTCTTGCTGCTTCTAGGATTCTCTCCTTATTTTTAATCTTGGGTAATGTAATTATGATGTGTCTTGGTATGTTCCTCTTTGGGTCCAAATTCTTTGGGACTCTCGAGCTTCCTGGACTTCCTGAAAGTCTATCACCAGCTTTGGGAAGTTATCCTTCATTATGTTTTCAAATAAGTTTTCAATCCCTTGGTCTTCCTCTTCTCCTTCTGGCACACCTATGACTTGTGCCATAGCACATCCATGGCACAACATCCTTGTGCCATGGATGTTGGGACGTTTAAGGATGTCCTGGAGGTTCCTAAGCCTCTCCTCAGTTTTTTGAATTCTTGTTTCTTCATTCTTTTCTGTTTGGATGTTTTTTTCTTTCTGCTGGTCCACTCTGTTGATTTGAGTCCCAGTTTTCTTCTCATCCCTATTGGTTCTCTGCAGATTTCCCCTCATTTCCTTTATATTATCCTTCATTTGTTCAAGTAATTGTGACAATTTTTCGTCAAATTCTGTGAGCATCCTGATTACCAGTGTTTTAAACTGTGCATCTGATAGGTTGGGCATCTCTTTGTCACTTAGTTGTATTTTTTTCTGGAGCTTTGATGTGTTCTTTCATTTGGGCCATTTTTTTTCTCGGTGCACCTGTTACTTTAAGAGGCGGAGCCTTAGGTGTTCACCAGGGTGGATCAACTCACGTCAATATTTTGTGATGCTGTCTATGGGGGTGGGGTAACCCTTGTTGTTGTGTTGTGATGCTATCTGTGGGGGCGGGGTAACCCGCCCCGTTGTGTTGTGACGCAGCCTGTGGGGGCAGGTCTTGAGAGAACAATGGCGCTTGCTCCACTCTCCGTACTGCTACCCCCAAGAAAGCTGGGCCCCCTGCGCTGGCTCTGGGTTGAGTGGACGGGCCTACACAGCTCCAAGTCCCCATGGGTCTCCCCAACGAACTCTCCTGTGAGGCCGGGAGTTCCTCCCGCCCCCGCCTCAGCCCCCACAGGTGCCCTCAATTGGTGGTTTGAGGTCTTATTTCACCAAGTTGGTGGGTTGCTGCTCGGTCCACTCCGCTCCCAGCTTTTTCTCCAGGTTTATCCGCACGTGAATAAGGGCCCGCCCGGTCCACCAACCTCGGCTGGGTCCGAGTGGGCCGGGTGCTGGCCACGTTTTGGTCAGGCACACCCGCCGCGGGTCTCCCGGCAGCTGCAGCGCTGCCAGTACTGCTCTGCAAACCGCCGTCCTGCTGCACGCTCACTGCCTGGCTCCCTGCGCGTTCTCCGCCCTGCTCGCCATGAGCTTCCCACCCAGCTCCACCCCGCTTACCGGTCTGGATGAACGTGTTTTCTTTAACTCTTTGATTGTCGGACTTCCACTCAGTTCGATTTTCTGTCAGATCTGGCTGTTTTTGTTTATTTAAATTGCTGTTTTTCCTTTTTGGTTGTGTGAGGAGGCACAGTGTGTCTACCTACGCCTCCATCTTGCCGGAAGCCTCTGTGAAATGATATTAAGAGGGTTAAAATGTAATTAAATAATTTATAAACATAGGAAAGGAAAATATTGCTTATGACATAGAAGCAAATATTATTTTATCCTGTATACGTGCCTGACTCAATATAGGTTTACATTTATTTATGTTTATTTCTATGGTCAGTATCCACCATTGCATTATTTTTTCAATAGGGGATTATTAATAAACAAATCAAGGTATATTGTATTTTGCCATGAATTGTTTTTATTAGGATTTTTGTATATAATATTTTAATGCATATGCAATACATAATTCTGAGTCTGCACTTGTCAATCTCTTACATAGATTCTATTCTTTTCCAGGTATTTTATTAACAAACTACTTTTTTGTTTTTTTGGTTAATATTTTGAGAGGTTTAAACATCTTGAATTTTTTTTTCCTCACTCTCTAGAGAAGTTAATATGGTAAGCCTTTGGCAAATGAACTCCCTGGACAGTGATGTTATAGAACTCCGCCAGAACTGTTCTGGGACAGCTGTGGGCTTTGAGTGCCTGCCGCCAGGAAGTGTGACTCCCAATGCAGAAGTTTGGTGAACAAAGAAAGGGGTTATTTATTTAAAGGTTATACAGATTTAGAATAATGGCATATTTCTGCCATTAAGTCCCACTCCCTTTAAAAACACCCAAGAACACATAGTCCTGCCTCCCTTTGCCAAACCAGGCCAGTCCAGAATACGCCAGTCGTAGGTACTACCTTTCAGAGAAGCAGAAGCCTGCAGCTCAGCATTCCTGGTCAGAGTTCAGCTCCAAGAATGCTTCACGAATCCTGGTGACTAGGCAGGTCTCATGCAGCTATGTCAGCTCTGCCACTGTCTTCCCCAGGTGACGTGAATCTGGGTGGCTGGGCAGGTACCCTGCTGTCCTGCCAGCTCTGGAGACTCACTAGACTTCTGGCTTTCAGACTTCCTCTCTTTTACTCTAGACTGCGCAGCTTCTTTTCTCTTACTCCAGACCACGTGGCTTCTCTCTCTTACTCTCAGATCTCCCGGCGAACCTCCTGTCTTACACTTCAGACCTTGTGGTGGACCTCCTTCTCTTTCTGCCAGCTCTCGTTTAAATGTTTAGCCCCAAATTTCTGCATGATCTCATATCCGGTCCTTCCTATGGTGTGTTAGTGTCCACAATTGTTGCCAGCTCTGCAGAATATTTTGCCTTCTTTTGTCTGCCATTTTTAGTCAGGCCAAAATTTCCCAGTGACAGTTGGGCATCTGGGGTGGGCATCCACCTCCCTGCCTTTCACGCAGGTGCTATATGTACTCCACTCCCCCAACCCCCAGTAATATCACAAGCCTCTGAACGTTCTCAGTAACTACACAACTCACCTTGGGAAGCAGCCCTCTTCCCTTCAGGAAGGCATGGCTATCAACTTGCCACTGTTCTGCAATGTATCTCAAATGCCATACCATCTACTCATCCCTTCCTCTAACCGGGGATTACGGGGGTCATTCTATTTTCAGGGACCCTGGCTGTACTCCATTTCAGTGATAGTACTATTTCATCTTACATACACTCATCAAACATTATAGGTAGCCTGTGTTAAATAATAACTCATGAAAATATATTTCAAAACATTGTACATGAATCACAAGCTTATTTGAAAGTGACACTAAATTCACTATAAATTTTGACTTAGTGCTTTCATGAAATCAGAGTACCATTTTTATAAGGCATACTTTGGGCCACACGTGCTTTAGGAATCCAGAGGGTGGCTGAATTGACTAGGGGTAGAATTTCAAAGGGGTTGTGTGGTCTGAGGAGAAAGGAAAAATAACACTTACAAATTTTTATTGAGTAGGTGACATGTTGTGCTGCCTTCACATCTGGTAAAATTGGAAGGATCTTGAAAGGCATGACTGCAAGTTCCCCTGTCCCCTCCACTCCCATGGCTAAGGTCGTTGAGTCAGACAGCACTGCTCATCACATGGGCCAAGTGCAGTTCTTACCTACTTAATTCTCAGGAGCAGGTTTCAGTTTCGTGCCCACTTGCAGAATTATTGAAACGAGCCAATCACATTTTTTTTCCATGGAAATCAAGGGACACCTTCAGCTCTTGATACTCCAAAGCCATCCTCACACAGCCCCTGGGTGTTTCCTGTGTCCTTGAGCACAGCCCTGCGCGGCGCTCCAGTGTGCGCATTGGCCTCTGCCCGAGAGGTGAGCTCATGTGGCTGATGCACTCTGTCAGCTTCATCTGCCTAGTGCCGGATGTTGTTGGTTCAACACTACAGAACACTAAGGAGGAATTCCTCTCTCACTAACGGGGACAAGAGGAGGTGACAAGAAGACGTACCAGGAAAAGTGTGTAAGTTTTTATTACTGAGAGGACAGAAACAGGGGATTGGATCAAAAGGAATCCTGGACTCAGAGTGAGCCCCGACAGAGTAAAGCAATGATTTTTGTTGGCAAGGGGAATACTATGTGAGAAACATAGAGTGGAGAGGATATGATACATTATAGAAACTAAAAGAAGTTCAATATTGATTGCAAGATATGCCAGTGTAGAAAATTGATCTGAAGAAGTCCAGAAATATTCTAGGTTGTGAAATATTATAGCTTGTGAGACATATTAAGGAATTTATGTACCAAAGACCACCAAAAGAACGTGACACTGTCATATAATATTTTAATAATAATTATGCTCACTGAAGTTTAGAGAATTGAAAGAAGGCATATAGTATTCATGTCACCTTCATTGGTGAGGTTTATTTTGACCACGTGGTCTAGGTATTATGTCATCGTTATCCATTGGATAGCAGATTCCCCTGACAACTAATGCATCCTCTGTGCAGAGACACTTTCAGATCATACAGACATCCTGACTCTCGTCTTACCCTCTGGACTTAACAACCGCTGATGATTCTTGCCGCTACCAGTATATACTGTGATATTTACAAAAACATAATTTTCCAATTGAAGTACAGGGTCCGGCAGAAGGAAGGCCTGCTTGAGAGCTGTTAGTAGGGTAATAATATGGATGTAATAACATTTCACCTAAAATGTCATATGGTGTGTTTGGGTGTGGTATTGTTATGTTACAGAATTGCATGCTTATGATTTTGTATTGAAATAGGGGCATTATTTGTGCTGGACCCTATATTTTCACTACATTAGTCATCAATCAACATTCTGTAAGCCCATACTCTTCTTCATTTATTTGCTTCTCTATTTATTTATATGTCCATCATTCATTGGAGTCACAGATTCTTATTTCGAATGATTTCTAGTTTATTACTGCCTGAAATCAATGTGGTGTTCAAATGTTTCCTAGTTCAGTTAGTGGAAGTCTCCTCCAGCTGGTTCCAGTGTCCTTTAGATATTTGCCAAATTGTTTTTTTGTTTTGGTTTGGTTTGGTTTTAGTAATTCTCTTAATTTCTGGCATAAAGTGATGCAACAAAAAATGCTAGAATCGGAGAAATGCCATTCTTTTCTGTGTCCTATCCACTCGTTTTCTTTATCCTTGGTTAGTAACTAATTTCATTGTATATCTGTTTATCATTCCTGTGCTTCTTACTATAAAGACAAGATGGTAGTTTTATATTTTATTTTCCTTCTTTATTTTTTAATTATATTGTATTAATTATGCTATTACAGTCGTCCCGTTTTTTCTCCCCTTTACTCCCCTCTGCCTTGTACTCCCCCTCCCACCATCGTTCCCCCCTCCCTTAGTTCATGTCCCTCGGTCACACATATAAGTTCTTTGGCTTCCCCATTTCCCATACTATCCTTAACCTCCCCCTGTCTATTTTGTACCTACCATTTATGCTTCTTATTCCATGTACCTTTTCCCCATTCTCCCTGCTCCCCGCTACCTGTTGATAACCCTCCATGTAATCTCCATTTCTGTGAATCTGTTCTGTACTAGTTGTTTGCTTAGTTTGTTTTTGTTTTTAGGTTCAATTGTTGATAGTTGTGAGTTTGTTGTCATTTTACTCTTCGTAGTTTTGACCTTCCTTTTCTTAGATAAGTCCCTTTAACATTTCATATAATAAGGGCTTGGTGATGATGAACTCCTTTAACTTGAATTTATCTGGGAAGCACTTGATCTGCCCTTCTATTATAAATGATAGCTTTGCTGGATCAAGTAATCTTGGATGTAGGTCCTTGCCTTTCATGAGTTTGAATACTTCTTCCCAGGCCCTTCTTGCCTGCAAGTTTTCTTTTGAGAAATCAGCCGATAGTCTTATGGGAATTTCTTTGTAGGTAACTGTCTCCTTTTTTCTTGCTGCTTTAAAATTCTCTCCTTCTCTTTAATCTTGGGTAATGTAATTATGATATGCCTTGGAGTATGCTTCCTTGGGTCCAAATTCTTTGGGACTCTCTGGGCTTCCTGCAAGTCTATTTCATTTGCCAGATTGGGGAAGTTCTCCTTCATTATTTTTTCAAATAAGTTTTCAATTTCTTGTTCTTCCTCTTCTCCTTCTGGCACTGCTGTGATTTGGATATTGGAACATTTAAAGTTGTCCTGGAAGTTCCTAAGCCTCTACTCATGGTTATGAATTCTTGTTTCTTTATTCTGTTCTGGTTGAGTGTTCATTTATTTCTTCTGCTCCAAACTGTTGGTTTGAGTCCTGGTTTCCTTCCCGTCACTGTTGATTGCCTGTACATTTTCCTTTATTTCACTTTTCATAGCCTTCACTTTTGTCTTTATTTTTCAGCCATTTCTGTGAGCATCCTGATTACCAGTGTTTTGAACTGTGCATCTGATAGGTTGGCTATTTCTTCGTGGCTTAGTTGTATTTTTTCTGGAGCTTTGATCTGTTCTTTCACTTGGGCCACTTTTTTTTTTTTTTGATCTGGGCATGCCTGTTAAGTAGTAAGGGGTGGAGCCTGAGGTATTTGCTAGGGTGGAGTAGCCTGTGTCCCTGTGTATGGCCCTCTAGGTGGGGAAGGGGTTTGAGAGGGAACAATGCCACTAGCTCAGCTTTCAGCCTGTTTTCAGTCACCTCCCCTGCTACCCACAAGCAAATTGGGCCCTTCTGGTGCTGATTCCTGGGTATGTGGGCTTGAGTATGTTCTAGAACCCTGTGGGTCTCTCCAATGTACTTTCCTGTGAGGCTGGGAGTTTCTCTCACTGCCTAAACCCCCACAGGTTTTTACAGTCAGAGGTTTTGAGGTTTAATTTCTCTGTATTGGCACCCTGGGTTGCATGGTCTGTCTCGCTCCCCAGTTGTTCCTCCCGGTTTATTGGCACACAAATGTGGGACTGCCCACCCTGTCAGCTACTGCCTCACCCAGTCCACTAGCCTCCACCTTGCCTGCTTGGGTCATCCAGCCACCGCCTTGCTAGAAGTCCTCTCCTCCCCAGCTGCCTGTCTCCATCTCTCTTACCAGTCTAGATGAATGTTTCTTCTTTAACTCCTTGGTTGTTGTACTTCCATACAGTTTGATTTTCTGGCAGTTCTGGTTATTTTTTGGTTTTAAATTTTCTGTTTCTTCTTTTGGTTGTATGAGGAGGCAAAGTGTATCTACCTACACCTCCATCTTGGCTGGAAATATGTTCTTCTTTCTTAACAAATGTTGCATAATAATTAAACTAATTGCATTTTGTGATTTTTACTAGACAGTGCATCATATAAGATAACTTGTATATCAACAAAACATTTTATCAAAGAATTTTAAAATTATTTAGGTTTTATAATACATATTTTCAAGTACATTCATGGTGATATTGAAGAATATCCATTACCAAAATTATTTAATATTCATCACACACATATTTAATAGATTTTGTGTTTTTCTGAATCATTTTCATCCTCAGATGAGAAGCATTTGGGATTATGTGAGGTAAAGATGTACCAAACAGTTTATCCTCAAAATAGGATAGAATTAGATTATTTTGATTGAAGATGTTAGTAAGATTCTAGTCACATGAATAACTGTTATAACAGATATCATTTACCATATATTTAATCACAATTCATTCAAGATTTATTAAATATATATAATCTATATTGTGCCATTTGCAAGTAACAGAAATGATTATTTTATTGTATTTTAAAGCTATGAAATCAAATTATATATAAGATATATATATATATAATATAAAATATTAATTTGGTTTAATCCAATCACACAGAACAAATTCTATATATCCTTTGCTTTATTTGAGCTATTGAAATTTGTTTGAAATATACTATATCTCATTTTATTCTCTAGGGTCTTTTATATTTATTTTTCTGAACTGCTTTTTTTCTTGCCTACCTGAGGTTCATAATCTAAGAAACTTGAAAAAATTATTTCAACAATTGTAGATTAATATACAGTTGTAAGAAATAATTTAAAGAGATTCATTGTACATGTTTTCCAGTTTCCTCACTGCTAACATTTTGCAAAACTATAGTTATAATATTACAAGAAGGATACTGAGATTGTACTGCATGCATGTGTGTGTTTGTATGTATTAAGATCCATACAGATTTGTCACATTTGTAGGTTTCTGTATCCACCATAACAGTCAAGACACTGCGGTTTCAGCACCCCGTCTGCTTGCATAACCACATCTGAATCACATCACTCCCACCCTTTGCCACCCTCTGTCCCTAACCAATAGTAATTATTAATATGGTTGCCAGTTTTATACTTTTGTCAATTAATGTAACCTTTTTAGTGTCCATTTATGTAACCTTCAGATACTGGTTTTTTCGGTCAACATAATTTTCTGAAGATTATCAAAACTTTTGTTCTATATCAATGGTTGTTACTTTTTATTGTTAAGTAGTATTGTATGGTATGGGTGCACTAGTTTGTTTAACAATTCACTGGTTGAAAAACATGCCCCCATGTTAGACTGTTGCAAATACAGTTACCATAAACATTTGTGTACAGGTTTTTTGGTAAACATACATTTTCATTTCTTTGGGGTGTATTTTGAGGAGTTCAATTGCTGGCTTACATGGTAATTGCATTTTTACTTCTATCAGAATCAGTTAAACTATATTCCAGAGAGACTGTTTCATTTTACAACTCCACTAACAATGTATTAATAATCCAGTTTTTTTTCATCTTCACAAGCATTTAGTGTTGTCATATTATTATTATTATTATTATTATTATTATTATTATTATTATTATTTTAGTTTAGCCATCCTAAATAGAGGTGTATTGATATCCCATTTTGGTGTTGGTTGGCATATCCTGACAGCTAATAAATCTGAACATATTTTCATTTGCTTATTTGCCATTAGTTTTAAATACTGTCTTAAATGACTGTTCTGCCATTTAAACATTTTGTAGTTGTTTTTTTTTATTGTTGAGATTTGAGGTTTTCTAAATATATATTCTAGAAGTAGTCCTTAGTCACATACGTGGTTTGCAAACATGTTATCTAATTCTGTAACTTGCCTTTCCATTCTCTTCACATGGGCTTTCTTCATAGAACAAGAGTGTTTACTTTTGATGAGGTTCATTTTATAAATATCTTTTCCTTTTATGGATCATACTTTTGGTGTCAGGTATAAGAAAAATTTTCCTAACTCTAGAAGCTGAAGATGTTCCCAATAATTTTTTTAAAATATTCAAGTGGTACATAGAAGTCTGTAATCCATTTTGAATTATTTTTTGTGTAAGATACGAAGTTTAGGTCAAGTTCAATTTTTCACCCCTAGGGATATCTGATTGCTCCAGCATCATTTAATGAAAGGCTATCCTTTCTTTATTGAATTTCTTCTACAACTTTGTCAAAAAAGTCAGGTAAGCATGTTTGTATGGATATATTTCTAGTCACTCATTTTCATGGATCTGTGTATGTCTCTCCCTCTGCTGGTATCGCACTGTCTTGACTGGTGTAATGGTGTAACAGGCCCTATTGTCACGTAGAGAGATTTTTTCCACTTTGTCCTCCCTTGTCAAAATATTTTAGGCTACTCTAGGACTTATCCATTTCCATATAGATGTTTGCATAAGCTTGTCACTGATGACGCAAATCCTTGCTGAGATTTTTATAAAAATTGCATTCATGTATAGATCAATTTGGAGAAAATAAACATCTTTATTATGTTGAGTCTTTCAATCCATGAGCACAATATGTCTTTCCATTTATTTAGGTATTATTTTTCTTTCATCCATATTTTGAAATATTCAGGCTATCAAACCTGTACATGTCTTATTAAATGTTTACCTAAAACTTTAATATTTTTGGAGTAAGTGTTAATAATATTGTGTTTTTATTTTCAATTTTGGCATGCTTGTTGTGATACATAGTATTACATTATATAAATGTGTGTGTGTGTGTGTGTCTGTGTGTGTAAATGTGATTGATTTTTTTTTGTCATGTTATGCCCTGGGAAATTCTGAAGATACTTATTCATTCTCTGAGTTTCTTTTTTGTACATTTCTTGTGATTATGTATACAACTATGTTATTTGCAAATAAATATAGTTTTAATTTTTCATTTTAAATCTGGATCCCTTTCTCCCCTTGCCTTATCAAAATGGTTAGAATGTCCAGCTCTAAGTTAAAAAAGAGTAGTGGAGAGGTTCAGTGTCCTTGCTTTGTTCTCAATCTTAGAGGGAAAATATTGTCTTTCACCATTAATTATCATTTTACCTTGTCGCTGGAATTTCATCTGGCAAAATCCGTGGGTGACCGTAACCCAATGCGTAAAAGAATCTCACACCGAGACACGCTGGAAGAAAAGAGTCTGGAGCCATGGGACTATTTCCTTTATCTCAGGAAAAAGGCCCTGGGCATAGCTCAGCTGGGCTTTTTATTAGAAGCTTTAGGACACATTTACATTGGATTGATTATTCATGGGCTTATGCAGAACAGGGGTCTTCAGCAAGGTCATGAGGTTATATGGGAAGGGAATAGATAAGGGGTAGGTTTACTCAGTTACAGAGCATTAGGATGTAAATTCAGGTCCAGTGGCAGACAGGACCGGGGTAGTACATTAAACAGGAGACAAGTAAATTGAGGGTAAGCTAACTAGGGCTGTTAACTATTAGGAGACAGAGAAGAATTTCGTGGATTCATTAACTTAAGTCTCTTGACTCTGGGAGGGAGAGACTCAGCAAGTCAGAAAATTTCTTAAGATACATTTTTGCCAAATTTCCATTAGAGAATTCTTTTTCTACAGACATGAATCACGCTTGTCCACACGGGAATAATTTTTCCTTACGCGGAGTTGTGATCTTTACGCATAAATTCCCAGGACTGCGTGTTTACATGCGTGTGGAAAGAATTCCCACATTACCTGAAGGTTTTTAGAGATGCTTTTTATCAGGTAGAGGTAATCCCCCTCAATTCCTAATTTTCTGAAAGCTTGTTCATCATGAATGGGTAATGACCCTTGTCAAATAATTCCTGTTTTTTTAAATCTTCACCTGAGGACATTTTTTTCATTGCCTTTAGTAAGAGAGGGAGAGAGGAAGGGAGAGAGAAACATTTATGCTAGAAAGAAGCATCAATTAGTTGCCTTCTGTATATACCTGGACTAATGATTGAACTTGCAACCTAGGAATGTGCCCTGACCTGGAACAGAACCCACAACCCTTAGGTTAAAGGATGATTCTCCAACCAGCTGAGCCACACCAGCCAGGGCAAAGGCTTGTCAAATAATTTCCTAAATTAATTACTATAATCATATGATTTTCTTATTAGGATGATGATATGGTGTATTATTACATTGATGGATTTTCATCTGTTAAAGCTGCCCTGCATGCCTAAAGTAAATAACAATTCTTCATAATGTATACTACTTTTTATACATTGTAGAATTAGTCTGATAATATTTTGTTGAAGATTTTTGTGGCTAATTTATGAGGAATATTAGTCCTTGATTTTGTATTTTGTCCTCTTTGACTAGTTTTAGGAAAAGGATAATATTGGCTTCATGAAGAGTTGTGGTCCCTCCTATTATATCTTCTCAAAAAGTCACATAAAATTTACTTTAATTTTTCTCTAAATACCTGGTAGAGTTCTCCAATGAAACCAACTCAACCTGGAAAAATTTTTATGGAAATTTTTAAATTACAAATTTATTTTTTAAATGATTAAAAGACTAGTCATATTATCTCTTTCTGTATTTATTGATTTGATAGAGAGGGAGAGAAAGAGAGAGAGGCATCAAATTGTTGTTCCATTTATTTGTGTGTTACATTAATTGATTTCCTGCCCTGACCAGGGGTCAAAGCCACAACCTTGATGTATAGGGACAATGCTCTAAACCAACTGAAGGCCGTGTATTATCTCTTTTATCTTGGTTAAGTTTTGTTAGTATGTGGTCTTAGAGAAATCGGTCCTTTTCTTCAAAATTTCAAATTTATGAGTACAAAGCCACTCATAATATGCCCTTATCTTTCTTATAATAGCTATGGAATCTATAGTGTTTTATGTATTTTGTTTCTAATACTGGCGATCTGTGCCTTTCCCTTTGTATCTTTGTTATTCTTGCTGGACCATCCACCCTTTTGTTTACTTGATTTTCTCTACTGCATTTCTCTGTTAAATTTCTGTTCTTTATTGTTTCCTTTCCCTTGATTATTTTTAGTTTATTATGTCCTTTTTATTTGTTTAGAGTCAAAACTTAAGTTATTAATTTGGGAACTTTTCTCAATCCTGTTGTAAGCCTTCAGTGATGTAAATTTCTGTCAGTGCTGCTTTAGATGCATCTCACCTGTGATCACATTTGTTTCCATTTTTTGTTTTTCATTTCCTCTGTGTGGGGCTCTGGAGCCTCTCAGCCTACACCGCATTACACTGTGTCAACAATTCAAAGAATAAGGGTGAAACAACAACAACAACAACAACAAATGCATTGTTCTCTTTGGACTGACTGTGTGTTATGCATGCATGTGTACTGAAATGACTAGAATCAAATGTTTACCCCCCAAAATTACATTTAATATATTTTATCAGTTATCCTCTTAAAATCAGTTGATCAAATTGAAGTATTTTAAAATTACAGAAAATTTTCAGTCATTGAACTGATAATTTAGTAAGAACACATTTAAAAGTTGAAAAGTTTTCATCTTATTATTAGGTAGGCACACTTAATTTTTCTATAGTCTCTGATTTCTTTTGTAACTAAATTAGAACAGCTATATTTTCAAATTTTTATATGAATAAAATAAAGCCAAAGGATGCGTACCTGTTGGAAAACCTGCAGTTTTAGATGCAATGTCATTTTAAAAGCAAGTGCCCATTTGTAGATGAGTAGATAGAAAAGCTGTGTTATATTAACACAATAAAATATTATTCGGCCATAAAAATGAAGGGCATCTTACTTTTTGGGACAGTATGGATGAACCTGGAAAGTATTATGCTAAGTGAAATAAGCGAGTCAGAAAATATTAAGTATCATATGATTTCACTTATATGTGGGATGTAATGAACAAAATAGAAACAGGCTAACAGATACAGAGAACAGACTGACACCTGTCAGAGGGGAAGGCGTTCAGGAGGCTGGGTGAAAAAAATGAAAGGACTAAGAAAACACACACACACACACACACACACACACATTCCTCATAGACAATGACAACTCTGTGGTAATTACCAGAGGAAAAGGGGGTGTGGCAGGTAGAAGAGGGAAAAGGGGGATAAACGGTGAGGGAAGGAGACAAACACGTAATACAATCTACAGATGATGTGTTATGGAATCGTACACCCAAAACCACAATAAATTCAATACAAATTTAAAAAGAACAAGTTTCAATATATAAGCCCTATTATAACTACATACCTGTTTATTCACTACAGTAGTTGGCAGAGTTACCAACATTATTTATAATGGAAGTAAAGAAATGGTTTGCCTTAGAACATTTTGTTAAATTTTATAATTTTATATATACAAACAATATAAATATATAAAACATAATATGTTAATATAAATTTGGGGAAATTATCTTTATTGTTAATATTTTATATTTAATTATTCTAATAGTCACACCAACATTTGTATATAAAGTTTTAATTCTTAAGAGGCAAATTTGAAATACTCTAGATGCTTTTTTTAAAATGGGATAAATATCATAGGCACTAGCTTGTGAATCATGACAATTATATTTAGCCAAATTCCACAAGCCATTATTATATTTAACTAAGAAGGCTTTTTATTGGAGATATCTATAAATGTATTCATTAGAATAGATACAACATCTTGTTTATAAATTTTTTATAAACAAATGCTAAAATATAAAATAATTGACAGTTCAGAGTAAAATGGGTATAGTTGAGAAGTCTGATTTTTTATTCTTTTTTTCAGCTTTACTGAGAGGCAGTTGACATATAACATCATGTAAATTTAAGGTGTACAGCATGATGATTTGATATATGTATATATTGCAAAACTATTACCAAAATAAGGCTAATTAACATGCCTATCACCTCACATAATTATCTCTTTTTGTATGTGTGATGAGAACATCTATTTTTATTTTCTTAACAACTTATTTCCATTTCCAGAACCTATCATTTATTTGTTCCTGATTTGTAATATTAGAAACATATGGTGTATTCCTTATTCTAAGTTTTCTTCGAAAGTCTATGACCTGGGACACAATGTCACCTGGTCCATAATGACTTCCTTTTTTTTTTTTTTTTTGTCCTTTCAACCACAGATCATAGATAACAATCCCAAACAAAAAGATAATTGATGCCCAATGTCAAAAGCATATGTTCTTTCATATGTAATTATTGGTGTTTACCTTTATCATGGAAAGTATAACTTTAAGAGATTAGGTTCAGAACTCTATCTGGAGTTCAAAGCCTCATGCTATTATGTTCTTTCTGTGTGATCTGGGGTAACTTAGTTCATCTTTCTTCTTCTTAGTTTCTATCTCATAATTTAAAAAAGCATTTTGTGATAGTGTGCTTGGCTAGAGCTGTTCAGACACTAGGGTAATATATTTAAGGAGTTTTATGAACAGGCCATCTACACTGGAATGGGGCTGTATTATTTCATAAATTCTGTTCCCTCTAACACTAGGATTGTGCAAAATTGTAATTTGGTTGCAAGATATATAGATACTTCATCAAATTATGTAGTTTTAGATACACCACACAACCTTCGAAGCCAGTAGCGAAAGTGTTTTTGGTACAATGGCTAAATTTTTGCCATGTTAGAGTCTGCATACTAACTTTGCATTTGCTTACAAGCAGCCCTCCCCAGACCTAATGGCTCAGTATCTACTCTAGAACCCAAATTTAAATCTCAAGAAGTGATAACTATTCAGGTTGAAAGTGTAGGGGAAATTGGCTGGTGGAAAAGATAGTATGCTAAAATCTTTAATTATCTTAACTAAAAATGGTATCAAGTAGAAAGAAAGAGAAGAGATATTTTAAGTACCACCCTAGAACAGTTTCCTGGATTTAGAACTATGAAAACACAATATTGTCAAATCTCTGATTAACCTTTTATTATTGTTTCTTTCCACTTGTTTCCTTTCTAACACTCCACAATTACAATGGAACAAGAGTCGTAACTGAAGTTATCTGCAGGGTAAGTCAGACGGTGAATTACTGCGAATGGTCCTAGTCATTAGAACAATGAACCTGGGTGATCAAAGTGATACTCATAAGGAAGACCTCTTTTGCCTCGGTTTCATTTGTGTTTTAACTTCCCAGTGCCTGAACATTGGTAACAAAACCACCCAGCCCTCCCACTCCACCATGGAAAAGGTTAGTTTCAGCATTTGTGAAATTGCTCATGTGTCTGCCTGTCCACATTAGACAAAAAGGGAGCCTTCACCTGTGTCGGGACCCTGACTACCAACACTCAGTGCATGCTGAAGTAGAGAATGAATTTTAAGTGTTGATCATTTTACAGAAACAGAAAGGAAAGTAGTCTTGTAATTCCCCTTCCTGTTATTCCAAATCATAATTGATGATTTTGGTAACAATTTTGAAAATTAAAAGGATAGCATCCAACGGATACCTGACTAGAGTTATAAAAATGTTGTTTTACTGTAATTCATTTAAAAATATTATAAACCATGCACTGCTGTCTCACTTAGCCCAGAGATTTCCAGACTTTTGTTTTATCATGCATTTCAGAGGTTCCTACACAGATTTCTCACTTAATTAAAAATTCTTTGACTCTGGCTGGTGTGGCTCAGTGGATTGAGCACCTGCCTGAGAACCAAAGGGTCATAGGGTTGATTCCCAGTCTAGGGCACATGCCTGGGTTGCAGGCCAGGTCCCCAATAGGGGGCACACAAGAGGCAACCACACATTGATGTTTCTCTCCCTCTCTTTCTCCCTCCCTTCCCCTCTCTAAAAATAAATAAATAAAATCTTTAGCCCTGGCTGGTGTAGCTCAGTGGATTGAGCGCGGTCTGCGAACCAAAGGGTTGCCAGTTTGATTCCCAGTCAGGGCACATGCCTGGGTTGCAGGCCAGGTCCCCAGTGGGGGCCACGTGAGAGGCAACCACACACTGATGTTTCTCTCCCTCTCTTTCTCCCTCCCTTCCCCCTCTCTAAAAATAAATAAAATCTTTAAAAAAATTCTTTAAAAAATTCTTTGACATATTATCCTATGAAAGATATTGATAAGCATAGTGAAAAAGTATAGAGTTCATCCAGATTGAGTGTAAATGTAATTTATATCATCTGTATTTCTTCATTATATCTTGTCATGGATCTTAGAGTGAGTGTGCATGTGTGTGTTTGTGTGTTCTCAGAAGGAAAAATAGACTTGTATTTTAGTAACTAGAGCATTTTTTAAAACACAAAGGATTTAGAAGCAGAAAATTGTGTGGGAGATTTGCCTCTGGCACTTACAGATTTAGGCAAGACTTTGCTCTCTTTTAATGGGAAAATAACTCTTAAAACACGGATTTTTTTAAGAGAATTAAATTAAAAAATGTATATGAAAGCTTGACTGCCTGGCACTAAGTAGGTCTCCAAACTGACATGTTTAACACAACAATAACAAAGGAAAACAAAAACAATGCCATTTGAATACTACTGTAGTATTTAGGGGCAAAGCTACCGGAAAGTCCCCTCTGAAATATCACATTTTATGGCAGGAATTAGCGCATGCTAGACTACACAATTGTCTTCCATTCTCTCACACATCTGTTTTTCAGTCTATTATTGCTAATCATCTTTAACCTATGATCTATATCAGAAAAAAAAAGGTCTTCGGATATCTTGCCTTCCCTTTAGCTTACAAATCCATTCACAAATCTTTATTTTGATGTTCATTCAATTGAGGTGACTGCCGCCTGACTCCAGGATTGATGGAACAGTCCAGAAACCGGTATCCGTGTACTTCGTCTCTTCTCTCCAAATTCTGCCCCTCTAAAAACCAAAGTTTGTGCTGTGTGACCAGAGTGCTATTCAAAAATATAAACATGGTCCTATTATTCTCCTTCTTCACAGTTTTTAGTAATCCTCCATTGCCCTACAGAACAGTTCAACCTCAGTGTAATACAAGGGGAACCCAAAATACAGGAAGTATCTTCTGGAGGGCGGGTCCCTTGTCATACAGGCTTCCCCCACTAGGTGAGTGTCCTAGAAACCCTCTGTATCAGTGCACCAGCGGGCGTTGTTGTGAGAGGTTGCTCTCAGCTTCCGTGAATTTTTTTTTTGAAAACTTTTTCAACAGGTTTGCCCGTTTCATGATAGGCGATTTACAAGTGCACCTGTCCCCACCACGTTGAATGTTCAGCAGTTTTTGACCAAAAATGGCATGACACCCATGCCACACCTCCCTATTCACCCTCTGTCGTACCAAGTGACTCTTTTTTGTGCCACCCCCTCAGCCCCATGAAAGAAGTCCTCAAAGGGCAATGTTTTGTTGTGGGAGAGGTGAAACAAAACACAGCAGAGGCACTAAAAGGCATCAATAGTGATGAGTTCAAAAACTGTTTTGAGCAGTGAAAAAAAAATCTTGATAGGTTTATTGCATCAAATGGAGAGTACTCCGTAGGTAGGTAACTGAAGTATAAACATGTAAGAATAAACACACAATTTTTTTATAAATAAATTCTGGATGTTTTGAATCCCCCTTGTATACAAAGCCTTTTATGAGTTGATCACAGTCCTTTCTTCATCTATTACCCTATTTCCTTGGCCTAGGTAATGCATTCAATTAGCTAGTGTGCGTTTGCTAGAATGTGTTAGACATTTTGTTTCCTCACCTCCGGGTCTATTTATCCTTTCACTCCTTTCTATCCACCTAACTTCCACTCCATTTCCAAAACTGGATTCAGCATCACTCTTATGTGATCCCAAAGTATCATCTCTCCTGCTAATGAACACACAATAGCTTCTTCCTTTTCCCTATCTTTCAACAGACAATACAGGTTTTGAAGAGAGACAGTATTTGATGCACAACTGGAGCTCAGTAAATATTTGTGGGATTAGTAATGAGTTTTGGGTTACAATTATATTTTCTTACAGAGAAATTTGTCTTTGGAAGCTGTTGTGATTTTAGTCCTTAAGAAAAATCCAGTACAGAATCATTTTCTGAATAACCTTATTAATAAGATTTCTGTTTGCTTCTACATAAATAAGAAAGCATGCCTTAATACTTATGTTTTTCAAGATACATTTATTGTAGAAATAGCAAACAACTCACCATTCCTATGACAACAACTCAATTTAGCACTATCTAAATTGCTGCTGAGCAGAGCCAAACTTTAAAGTCAACAAAAATGTTGACATATCAATTTCTTATGAATTCATACATAGAATGAGGGAAATGGACTACTTGCAAAATAACAATTGCCTGAGATAGTCCAGTGGATTCAATTTTAATGAGTTAATGCCTAAAAGGACACCACAGAAAAACGGTTTATATAAACTGCTCCATATAATTGGGATACTGTTATGAAAGCCCTAACTAGCAGTTACAAAGCAATTTCCATTATATTCTTGACCTCTGTTAGCCTGCAAATGATTTTGTTTTGTAATCTTACTTTTGGTTAAAGTATGTAAATGTTATCTTTGACATTTTGCTTTTAGTTAAGTTTCAGAATAAAACTTATACATACTTCATTGTGTATATGTGTGTATGTTTATATCCATTAAATTATGTATATACAGTGTACATACATACATCATAAATGTTAATTTTAAAATTGAAATTGAAATGTTTTAGTGGACATCTTAACGATTCAACAGTAATATAAGTGTGCCAAAAAATAACCTGTCAAGAACAAATTTTAACCCTTTGATCAAGATGAAAGATCATTTTAAAAGTGCAAATTTTACCCTGTGTGTGTGTGTGTGTGTGTTTAGTTTTGTGTAAAAAAGGAGTGCTAGTGGGAGGGGGGTGCAGGGCAGAGAGGAATAAAGAGGAGAGAAAAATGGGACAACTGTAATAGCATAATCAATAAAATATATTTAAAAGAGAAAACAAAAAAGTGCAAAATTTAACACATTGTGTCAATTAGGACACAATTTAGCAATGAGAAATGGAAACACAACCAACAGTGACTTAAAAACACAGGAGTAATATCCACCCTCCCACTAGAAATAAAAAAAAAAAAGGCGAATGCTTGAATTAGTTCTAATTCAAAGTTAGAATCAATGATTTCTTTTACTTTTCTTTCATGACATGTTCATTTCAAGCTGCAGACAACAAACAAATTTATCTCAAGGATCAGAATAAAATGGTAAACATAGAGCCATTGTATGGCCTTTTAATGAAACAATGAAATCTTCCAGAAGATCATCACATGTCTGAAATATCTCATTAATCATAATTGTCCCTGAGATCACAATTAGCTACAAAGATGTTGTAAGAAAAAAAAAAGAAAAGAAAAAGGAAAAAGAAAATTTTTGCTTTTCCAAGCCAATATCAAAAAGGCAGGCAAGGGAGAGAGGGGAGCAAATGGATTGTGTTTTATCCATCATTGTATGATTGAATGATTCCAAACTATATTTTCTGCTTTATACCTCACTTATAGAAAAGGGGAATTATCTGCTGTGTGTAAGCAGGATGGGGGCAAGGATACCATTTAAGCATTTTTTGATATTGTCTATTGTGTAGTCTTTTCATAGAAATATGTTTCATGTTCCTTTCTTGAAACAATATATGTAAATCCTTGATGAGAATTATAGGTCTCTACTAAAGTCTTACTTCACCCTATCAGTGTGAAGGTGGTTTTCTTCCACCCAGCAGATTTTCTTACTTTTTCAATAAGAGATGTCTTTTGATCTTCAGCACAACTGCACTATTTTAGTCTTCTTTTCATTCTCATCTAGATTTTTGCACGATAAAGCATATTAGATATCTTGATGAATTAAAGGTGATTGATGGGACTTATTGATCATATGAGACACATGGAGAACAAGCACAGATAGAAGCACACATGGGCCCCCACTCGAAGGGAAGCAGATGAGTAGCGGGTATACGATCTGCCACCGTTGGCTTTTCCACTCTGAGGTGGCTCAGCAGGAATCTGGGAGGGCTGAATATCAGACTCCAGGAGCTGAGGAAGCTTTCTGTTCCGTTTCTGGGGAAGCCCGTGCCCCTGCTTTGTAACTGCACTGTAACTCACTGCCAGCTCAGGTTTGTGGTCAGAAGTAGCCCTCAGGCTTTCTTTACCATGATGAAGGCCTGGCACGCAAATACTACAGACAGCTATAGGATATAGTAAACCAGGAGAAGATTCACCACTGAAGCAATCATCGCTGGGGAAGCAGCCGCCCCTCCATCATATGACCGAGGACCTGGAATCCAGGTATAGCAATTGACTAGGATCAATTGTCTAATATTGGGCAAGAATTTGCATCAATAGAGTATTAGAGGAGGTCACTCTTCTAAGAGGCTGGACTGCAGGAGATCAGTTATTTGGGAGGAAATAGTAAAACAGTTAATATAATATTGTAATATTTTAAAAGGTCAGTTATTTTACAAATGTAATATTTTAACTACTATTAATTATGTATGCCAATTACAAATCCTGGTAAGAATTAGGATCTTTGTGTTAAAATGGCACACAATTTTATTTCTCTGACAATTTTTAAAAATGTATTACATAAGTCAATTAAAATTATATTTCTGGCACCTGTGGAAGCTGGCAGGTTGTGATGTTCATATAGTAGAGAAATTAAATAATTCCTCTATACTAACGGAGTTTAAAAGAGAAAATAACACTTTCTGATTTAACATTAATTTAAAATTAAAGCATTTTCACTTTACTGGGAAACAAACATATTTTGAATTTTATTATAAATTTTACATTATTAAATTAGATAAGTTCAAGTGATCATTATAACTACTGCAGTTGTTTCAAAACTTTGAAAATGTTATTAAAACAGTTGCTTTTCTGCAATTTAAGCCGTTCCTTTAATGTTTGTGCCATTCTCAATTCTAATATCCAATTATACCTTGAACTTTTAACCAAAATGTAAGTAATTATATCTATTTCTACATATACTTTTCAAGCAGTGTTATATTTCAGTGACATTCCTGGAAGGAACATAATTTTTAGTACCTCAACATAAATCAAAACTGCCACAGAGGCAGCACTGGTAATTATCTCTTATATTTAATAACTCCAGGTAGAAAGAAAAGATGTGACTAAAATTTTTAGTTCAAGGGGGAATGGTCTATTTTATAAATAGATGCTTTCTTTTTGAATACTGAGTGTCCTATTGTAGCATCCTATCAAACTCTCAACTGCTTAGTAATGTCTCTTTATAAAATGCCAGACAAAATTAGGAATTAGAGTTGTCATTTATGGGAATGAGAACATTCATCTCTATAGAAAATATCTAAACAAGCATAACATAGCAATCTAGAACAAGACAAATAAACAAACAAAAAACAACAAAAATATTGTAAACCAGAGATTTACTGAGTCCAACTGAGCAGAGATTTGACAGGCTGCACCAATGTCACCCCATGATGAGTTAGCCAAGACCTCACTGGTGCCCACTGTCATGAAAGACTAGACATGAGCCCGCCAAGCCCCCATTTCTGCTGCTGGGGGACAGGAATCTAGCCTGTCCCTGCCTAAAGGCATGCCCTCGTCTGCTCTTTGGACTGTGTTCTTTACCTTCTCCTCAGAAACTTTATCCTATCACTCCTATTTGTCTTTCTTACACATTCCATCAATCTCCCTACACTTTCTGTCCCATTGACCTCCAGATGTGCTCATCTTTGAATAAAAGTAAAACTACATCTTCAAACACAAGATTGCAAATCCTGTTCTAGAGTCATCACATTTCTCATTTCGGCCTAATACCCATATGTTTTCATAGCATCCTATAAGTAGTTCTCCAC
>PVJI01014251.1:0-13431 GCA_004026765.1 Micronycteris hirsuta
AATTTTAAAAAATACATGAGGCCAAAAATAGTATATATGAAAGGAGAAATAGGTATTCATAGTTATAGTTGAAGATTTCACTCTTCCATCAGTATGTAATAGACTATGGAAGCAGAAAATAAGTAACAATTTAATATAGTCTAACAAATCAGTTGGTCTAATTGATTTTTTGAAACATTCTACCAATTAAGAACAGAATACACATTCTTCTCAAGTACACATTGATCATTTATCAAGATATATCACATTTGGAGCCATTAAATAAGCCTTAATACAAATACAAGAAATGAAATCCTTCAGAGAATCCCCTAAAGCCAAATGACAATTAATTAGAAATAAAAAGTAGAAAGATATTTGTAAATCCCAGAAACCTTCAAAATGAAACAATGTAAATAATATAAAGTTCCAAGAGAAAATCTCAAGAGAAATGTAAAAAAAAAATTTTTAATAAATTCAAATAAAAACTGAAGTGTCAAAATTCATGGTCTAAGCTAAGTAGCACTAGTGAAAAATGTGTAAGATTAAATGTTTATATTATAATAAAAGAATAAGTTTTAAAATCAATACCCTATGTTTTTACTTGAAAACATTGGAGAAAGAAAAGCAAATTAAATCCAAAGCAAGTTAAAGGAAGGAAATTATAGTGATTAGCACACAAATTAATAAATCAAAAATTGAAATAATAAAATTAATGAATTGAAAGGACGGTTCTTTGATAAATTCAACAGAATTAGTAAACCTCTAATCAAGTAAAAAAATAAAAGAAAAATTAAAGAAGACAAAAATTGTTGCCATAGGCTGAAAAGTAGCCCCACAAGAGATACCTCCATCCTCATCCCTGAAATTTGTAAATATTATTTTATATCAAAACTAGTCTTTGCTAACATGATTAAAATGGAGTCTTAATAAGGTGAGAGTATCCTCGGTCATAAGGGTGGACCCTAAAGGGGATCATGTGTATCATTAAGATGGAGATTTGACACAGAAGAGAAGGCAGTACAGCCATGCCAGAAGACACTGATGTGATATGAGCACAAGAGAAAGACTGCTGGCAGGCACCAGAAGCTGGAAGAGGTAAGGAATGAAGTATCCTTTAGAGCTTCTAGTATGGCCCTACTGAGACTGTCACTGTGACCTGGTGACCCACTTTCAGACTTCTAGGGGCTGTAGACGCCACTGAGTAAGCATGCGTACCGTGTGGCCTTGGCATTCAAAATGACTGAGTGAGTAGAGAAATGAATCTGCATCCGATTTTTCATTAAGCTCTGAATTTCCTCCATGGAAACTATTTGAGTGATTTAGAAGGCTGCAGCTATGGGCAACTGGTCATTGGTAGGTTTATCACAACAACACACCTGCTCATGCATCACATCTCTCGCACAGTTTTTTGGCGAAACATCAAATCACCCAGGAGACTCAGCCCCCTACATCACAGATTTGGTGCCCCATTGCTTCTGGCTTTTTCAAAAACAAAATAATCTTTAAAATGGAAGAGATTTCAGACCGTCAATGAACTGTGTGAGACCCCAAGGTGCCTACTTTGAAGAGGACAAAGGTGTCATATTTCCTATGTATGAATTTTTTTTGGCTCTAGTATCTTTAGTAAATGTCTCCAGTTTTCATATTACATGTCTTATACTGTAGTTATAAAATGCTATCATTAAGGCTGATTCATTTGGGTAAAGGGTAAGTAATAGATTTTTATACTTTTAAAATTTTGTGTAATCTACAATTTTTCCAGAAGAAAGTTCATAAAAACATAGCAGTTATTTTCCAGTCACTAGATGTCAGGAAGTGTATACTAATCTATATAATTACAATGATTTGTTAGCACAAAGATGGTTAGAAAATTGAAAACTATTTTTTGTTTGTGAAAGAAAATCACATAACTTATTTTCATTTCTTTAAAATATATTTTTTGCTAGACAGCGGTCCTTCTTTTGAAACAGTATAAATGTTCTACTACTTATGAGTTTTATTTTTTACAAAATAAATCACTTCCCATAACAACAACAACAAAAAGTATGTGTGATTTATGGTATTTTGAATGCTTCATTTCATTCCCCAAACTATATTAATAAACCTAAATAGTTTTATTCTCTTTAAATTTAAATAGTTAATCAGATGGTTTACAGTTGTCAGTATGCAGAGTTTAATGTAGAGTTTATTCTTGTGTTTTATTTATTAATTATTGTATTACATTCAATACCAACAAAAAAGTTAACCTACCTTTGGCCACATGTGTGTCTATAGTTCTATGCAAAAATTCAAGGTATGTCTTTTTTTATGTACAATTTTCTCATGGAGGAACAATTAACTGCCCAATGAAGAAATTTCACACTGTGCTTTAAGATAAAATATTTTATACAGTTTTCAGAATTTTCAGTTTGGTGAAATGCAACACCAAAATTACATGAAAGTACTACATATTATGATTGCAGCACAACATAATATAAAGTTTACAAAAACATGAGGTTAATGTGATGACAATTGTTAAGGATAGCCTTAATGTGAAAGTATATTTCTTAAAACTAATAAAAATACTATCATTTCTCTAGAGTTCCTTCAGAGATGTTTCTGATATCTCAATCCACTTTTCATTCTATTTTTGTTTCATGAATCTTCAAAGTGTGGCTTCAAAGATTCTGCTTAATTGACCTTCAGTTCACCCTGATGGGTTTTTATATTGTCCTTGTGGATGACCTTTACCATTTCAAACATTAAGCAACCAAGGGAAGGGGAAATAAAGCTAAGAAATGTGAGAACAGTTACATAGTTTGTGCATCATTTATTACCACTGAGAATTTACTAGCGATTATTTCTAAGATGCAATGACAAATTAATTTGACTATTGAGAAAACTAAATAATATTGTAGACTAGTGTAAAATGTAATGGGTTTTTCTAATTACCTGTAAACACATTTTAAAACACCATCATAACATCAAGTGATAATATTTTATATAATTGTCACATTAGACCCTTCAAATCTCAATTTAATGTAATTGAAATAAACACTTACCAATGAATTTTAATGGCCAAACCTTCTACTAAATCAGCTATGTACATCATCTCATTGAATCATCATGACAGTTTTGGAGAGTAAATGCTTTTATCTATATTTTCCTGGAGAATTAAACGCAATTGTTAGATTCTTTAGCTAGACAAATACATATTCAATTTTGAAATTTTTCTCTTGAAAGAGGATAAAATTATGAGGAAAAATCTACCTTAGAGATTTTTTATCATTATGTTAGCATAAAATCTGCATGTGTCCTCCAACAGTGAAAAGCACACTGAATTGTAACTCTGGCAGATGGAACAAAGATAAGTAGATCTGCACAGTGATTACATATTGTAGGGATGAAAGGGAAAAGAAAGAATAAAAATGTCTCCACTTTTCGTGTGTTTGTTTTTAGTCGCTAGATGTCGCCCAATCATGTGATGAAAACAAGGGCAGCATGGCTAGGTTTTGGGGGAAATATAACTGATTCTATTTTGAGTGTTTTAATTAAGATATATATAAAGTTGATATTATGGAAAAAATATTTAGAGTGTTTAATAATGTGAAACTTAAAAACTAATTACAAAATGTAAAAACAAATCTAAAGTTTTTAAAGCCATTGTATAGGATAAGACCCCCAAGCAAACAACACAGAGGGAAGTTATCCTAGAAATGAGTCTTGAAAAATTCTAGGAGCTGGCTTTTGTAAAGATTAGGAGTCAAACAACAATAGTGAAACATCAAACTCTAAGAATCAGCGGTTCAGGAAATTGCAGTAAAAACACAGGGGTAATTATGAGTGATGTCATATTAAATAAGACGAGAATGGAAAATGTAACTGATGGAGATGTCATTGGTTTTGTGGAAAGTGCAAGTTCCATGGGGTGGTGGGAAGGAGATGTGGTGGATTCCATCAGCAGAATCCGTGTTTGGGGGTGACTAAATGCGTGAATAAACTCACACAGAAACACGCAGGAATAGAGAACCAGGACCACACTTCCCCTCCATTTTGATCTTGGAGAGGCCCACGTTGACCGGCCTTTTATTTCCGTTTCTCGGGCACTTTACATATGAATGATCTTCATTAACTATGCATGGATTGTAGATTTACATTAGGTGGTAGACGCCCAAGATAGAGCATCAAGAGGATAGATATGCAAATGAAAAGACAATAGGCTTGGGCTGAACTCAGGTCTGAGGAAGCTAGGCATGCATTAGCATTTGTTCTTTTGACCTAGGGAGAGAGATTTTTAGCAAGAGCAAGGTTTTATTTTAGATCTAAGGAACATGCCAGCCTGATTTTCCCACAGGAAATTCTGCTACCCCACTCATGGGTCCATGCATGCCGGCTTTATGTTCCACAGGAGACCGTGCCCCCTTTTACACATGGAAACACAAGGGCTACCGTTTCCCACTGTGGTTATAGGAATTTCCTTTAAGGAGATACTGAAAGAAATGGGTTGATTATATGAAGAACTAAGACAAAGCATTCACACTTTTTGAATATTTAGTAATACAATGTTGGATTTAAAGACAGAAGAAAAAATTGTTAATTAGTGGGACTAGCAAGGTTAGGATGATGTTTAATTTATGAGACTGAGCGCTACCTACTGCGCTAACAAGGCACCTGTGGATGATGTTTAATTTAAACTAGGGTGGTCCGTTTCCGTGCTGTTTTCCAGTAATGCCACATTGTGTACCATCACTAAACAATTTAGACAGTTAAGCCATTTTGAAGTTGGAACGTTAGAGTGGGTGTTTTAAGACATGAGATATTACATCATCTTTGCATGTAGAGAGAATGATAACATGGTACAATAATTTTGTAGGCAAGACACATCCTTAGGGTTACAAATAGCTTTGGATTATAGACTGCAAGAAGAGATTTATCCTAGGCATGAGAATAAAACTTCCTTTAGTATAAAAGTGTTTAAGAACAATAAAAGGGATACAGATAGAATTTCATATTGGGTGTTAGGAAATTAACTAATTACATTGAAATGGGTTACAT
Organism: Micronycteris hirsuta; assembly: GCA_004026765.1. Lineage (NCBI taxonomy): Eukaryota > Metazoa > Chordata > Mammalia > Chiroptera > Phyllostomidae > Micronycteris > Micronycteris hirsuta. The sequence goes on from PVJI01014251.1 coordinate 5,014, forward strand.
TTTCTGACAAAGTATAAGGCAAGGTCATCTGCTATGTATGGGGAACGGAGAAGGGAGGATGTGTGGTTATTGAGGAAAGAGATGGAATTGAAACAATCATTTCAGAATGTGATATATCAGTGAACCACTGGATAATACTTTAGGTGTCCATTTGAGATTCACAATCATGAATCTTAAAGGAACTAATATAAAAGCATTATTGTTTATTTTTTTCCTTTTTTAAATGTATTTTTCTTTTATTTTTTTTAAGTTACAGTTTACATTCACTATCATTTTGCATTAGTTTCAGGTGTACAGCATAGTGGTTAGACAATCATATACTTTACAAAGTATTGTTTTAACATGTATATTTGAGAGTAGTTAACACAGTTACAATTAGATTTTTTTTCTATATATATATATATACCTATATCTTTTAAAAGCACATGAATAGCTTCAGCCAATAATTTGTCATCCTACAATTTTCTATGGAGGTATTTACTACTTGTGAGTTTAGAAGTGGCACTTTCTTTGCATTATTTTTTCAGTTTTTATCATTAATATCCATCAGTGATATTAACTATTATAACACAAATAATATACCACAATTACATACATGTTATTGACCAAAAAATTATAAATATTGAACCTATATTACTCAGTTAATTCTCACTATAAACATATGAAATAGTTATTATACTGATCTTATTTGACAGATTATTAAGTGGAGGCATAGATTAATAAATTTTTTATAGGATTGCTTATTTTTATTTTTTTAAGATTTTATTTATTCATTCTTAGAGAGAAGGGAAGGGAGGGAGAAAGAGAGAGCAACATCAATGTGAGGTTGCCTCTCTCACACCCCACTACTGGGGACCTGGCCTGCAACCCAGGCATGTGTCCTGACTGGGATTTGAACTGTTGACTCTTTCATTCACAGGCCTGTGCTCAATTCACTGAGCTACACCAGCCAGGAGATTAATAAATGTCATAAAGTAGCACAGTAAATGGTAGAATTATGGCATCTTGACAAATAGTCACCAGGGATGATTTGATATATTGGGTAAATTGTGATGTCTTGTTTCAGTGATTGTTGTGCAAATCTATATCACATTCTCCATGTAGCCAAGCATAATTCAAAAAGGTAAGATGTTCTACAAATATAGGGTATTTTAGGATTTGGTGTTAATTAGAGAATTCTTTTTTTTTTTTTTAAGATTTATTTATTTATTTATTTATTTATTTTCAGAGAGAAGAGAAGGGAGAGAGAAAGAGCAATGTATGGTTGCCTCTCACATGGCCCTCACTGGGGAGCTGGCCCGCAACCCAGGCATGTGCCCCGACTGGGAATCGAACCGGGACCCTCTGGTTCCCAGCCCGCGCTCAATCCACTGAGCTACACCAGCTGGCCAAATTAGAGAATTCTTAAGCAGTAGATTTAGTGAATATACTACATATAACATTGTGTGATTGATCAATTTTTTGGAATAGAAGAAAAGGAAAAAAAATAACCATGGAGATTATGAACATTGGAAAACTTCCATCTGAAAACAAGATTTAATGAAGAAAAGATATTAGAAACTGAAAGAATCTGAAAATACAAATATTTCTAAGAACATAAAGAAACACTGTTAAATAGATTTAGTGATACAATGTTGGATTTAAAGAAAGAAAAGAAAAATGTTTATCTAAATAATAGATGGCTTCATTTACAGTATCTAAGTCCTACAAATGTGAAATGCATACAGTGTGAAATACACTAACAGAAAAACTTACAAGAATAGCTTTCAGTAAATATTACTATTTTTCTATCTGTATTTTGATATAAGATTTATAGCAGAAATTGGTAGTTATGTGTAGCCCAACTTCATGATCTTTTCTAAGTAGATGAATGAATGTCCTTCGATTGGAAAATCATAAAATCAAATAAATATGTTGAGAAAGCGTATTCTACAGTGCAGATTGTGACACGTGTTTAATGTACCTTTAGACTTAAATACACTTGTATACATAATGGACAACATGAAATTGAGTATGTTTCTAATTATTAATTTGAATATCACTTCTTTACAAATATCTCTGCATAGCATTGTAAACAAAATGGAAGAGTTAAGAGTGTAAAAGGCCTTTTTGTCTATTCTGTTAGCAGATTACTCTTTGGCTGTATCATTTGAACCCAGGCCCTTTTTTCAGATGAGGGTGTATTTGAGTGGCTTTTTCTATGAATCAGGGCATTCCTTATGGTTGAGGTTATTTTAGTCAGCGATCGCCTCAAATTTAAACATGAAATGATCTTCAACAAAGATGTTTAGCACAAAACCATGTTTTTGCAGTTGCTCTCCAGCCAACGGCAATGTGTGTCTAAGCGAGCTGAAGAGAACAAAGGCAGATAGATGGCCTGAAGCAAAAACAAACCTCAGCAATTATGATCTGCGTACCCTTCAATGATTGACTCTTTCATGAACCTAAGATAGCGTTATGATACTGTAGATCCTTAAGAAAGGTTTACATTTGAGAAAAGTGTACATCAATAAGATAGAGCTTGCATATTATTCAATTGTATCCTTTGTAAAATAATAGGTAATGAATGGGTCTCACTGTAAGGTGGTTGGAAAGGCCATTATATGTAAAGTGGTTAAAAGAGTTCCTAGTATTACATACAATAAAAATTATATAATAATAGTAATTTTAACATAATCGTGGGGTATTTTCTCTTTATTTGTTCCATGAGCTTGCTGTAAGCCTTGACCTTTCATCTCATTTTCTGCTGTCTCTTAACCATGCAAATACCTCTTAAAGGCAGGATTGGAAGATTCTCTTAGTCTAGTTAGATTTATTGAGGTGGCAAAAATTAAAATACATATATACATATTTTTTGAGTGTACTATTGTAGGATGCATCATCTGTATATTACATTGTGTGCCCACCACCCAAAGTCAAATCATCTTCTGTCACCACATATTTGGTCCTCTTCACCTTTTCATTAGGTCCAAAATGCATAGGCTTTGGCAGGTCAGACCTCTGACAAAAGTGGTGAAGGGTGTTTCCCTGAGGGCTTTCAGTGATTTATACACTTCAGGTTCACCTCAGCAAGGCTGGACAGCAGTTTGTATTTAATTCCTAAGGAAAATGACTTAGACCAGTAAAAGACCTGTGAACAATCAGCATAGGTATATGTTTTGAAAATATTGCCAGAGTTAATAAAATCAATAGAATCTTTTAGAAAATTAGCTACCTTCTTTTCACTCTTTTCTTTTCGTGTTTCTATGTGTTGAAGCAGGGATGTGCATGATGACGAACTCAAAGTAGTAAACAATTTAATTCCTTTCTAGATCTTTCCACTAAGAACTATAGATAGGAGTTGACTTCACTTAGATTGTGATGTGATATAGAGAAGCAAATAAATTCTAAAGTTTCATTCAGCAACTCACAGAGAGTATTTCACACTTTTTAAAAGACATAGCTCACTCTGAATGCATGAGACTCGATAATTGTGTCATATTCTATGAACTAGTGATGTAGAAACATTGAAGGAAAACCTACTGCAAGTTGTTTTAAAGATGTATATTATATAAGAAATATTCCGAAAAAGGTATTAGAAAGTACACTGCCAGTATCAAGAAAAATAATGAAAATTTGAAAAGAATAATGTAACCATATCTCTGTATAACATTTTAAACATAATTTATTAATAATAATAATTTTCATATTATAATAGCATACATAAAAATACTTCTATGTTTTGCTACTCATTTCACTGGTAATATATTCTTGTAAGTGTATATATAGTGTCTAACATCTGGATAAATAGATGTTTAATATCTATCTAATAAATGAATTATTGAAAAAATGTAAAATATATTTTTCTCTGTACATAAGCAACATCTCAGCATAAAAAAATTGAAGAAAATTACTCTATTATAGATCTAATGTTGCTTTTTAGTCCTCCTCTACCAACTGCACTAAAATAATTTTCTCCTATTTGTTTATTTTTCTTTGGCTCAGACAAGTGATTTCAAATGCATTAAATGGAACATTTATTCTTCAGTATGTTAAATAATGTATATGTTAAAATGTTTTATCAAATATGTTTGCAATATCCAAGGTTCTAGTTTTAAATATGTTGTTTACTACCTCCAAAATTTGAAAAAGTTAAGATGCACTGCACAGATGTAGAAGACATCACATGTAACGCACTCCAGCATTCCGACTACTGAACTATTATACGTGGGATGTTTTGTTTGCTGTGTTTTCCAGCGGTGATTCCAAACCTTAACCGTAGGACTAAGAACCTAGAACCTGGTTAAGTGCATATTCTGATTGCGGTAGTTCTGCGTGGGGCCACAGAGATTGTTCACAGTGTCCCCGTGCTCACAAGCCCAGGTGATGCCTCCAACTGAACTTTGAATGGCAAGGTTGCACAGCCAATAGTTCAGAGCATATTATCTTAGATTGATACCATAACACAGCGGGTCCTTTATTGTGTCAATAAATTATTCTAAAACTTTCCTATATTTCACTTTTGTAATGCTTGTTTTTTAGGTCAAAAATAAAATGTGTGGTCTTTCTTTAAAGAAATGGGGAAGATAATCTGTCACTCCTTAGTCATAACCCCTGTTAATAGATTTTCTCTTATTACTATCTTGTTTGTGTTTCTTTCTTGTGTTTGCAATATACTTAATTTATAAACTATGTTTAGTGCTTGAAAGAATAATGAAAGGAAACATTAAATTTCAAAAAGAAAATGAGAAATTAAAATAATAACCAAGGGAAAGTTAATACATGAAAATATGTGTGATTAGGTCATGTATAATTAGTAGACTTGTTCTACAAACTCAGCTCTAAGATTGCATTAGGCAAAGGACTACATCAGAGTCAGTCACAATAGCCATAATAGGCAGATGATAAAAATAAGCCTGGCCCTGGCTGGTGTAGCTCAGTGGATTGAGTGCGGGCTGGGAACCAAAGAGTTCTGGTTCGATTCCCAGTCAGGGTACATGCCTGGGTTGCAGGCCAGGTCCCCAGTGAGGGCCATGTGAGAGGCAACCATACATTGCTGTTTCTCTCCCTCTCTGTCTCCCTCCCTTCCCCTCTCTCTAAAAATAAATAAATAATAAATAAAATCTTTAAAAAAATAAGCCTGGAGAGCCCATCTTTCCATGTCATTGCAAGTTGGGAATAAAATATCTTTCATAAAATTTAATACAATTATAGAGAGAGCACAATGATATCAACAAGAGCTCCAACAATAGGTGCCATATTAAGTCATATAACTTTTCTATACTACTAAAAATATGACCTTATATCCTAAGAAAACTAATACATAAAATATTTTGGAAATAAAAGCAACGTAGTGTTTTTATTGCATGGTATCTTATGATTTTCTGGCTCTATCCAATCATATATGTGGGTATATAAACACATATATATCTATATATGTGCATATATATGTTTGGATATATATTCATATGCATATATGATTGGATATATGTATACACACTAATACATGTATATGCATAAATATATATCTCATATATGCATATGATATCCATGATATCCATGATATACGTATAGGTATCATGATCTATGTGTCATGATATCGATGATATCCATGATAATTGGATACATACATATATAACACATAGACACAGAAAACAGTATGGTGCCAGTCAGAGGAAATGAGAGTTAGAGGAGGTGGACGTGGGTAAAGTGGTGATGAATGGGGAAGGAGAGGGACTTGACATTGGGTGGTGAGCGGCTGATGCACTGTGCAGATGAGGTTTTATTGAGCTGTGCAATTGAAACTTGCATGGTTTATTAACCAATGTCACCCCAAGAAATACAATTAAAAAAGAAACAATAGCCATTGCCCTTATGTGTCAAGCAAAAGTTGATAAAAATTTGGCATAGGAGTAAAGGAATGATGGCTACAGGAGCGGAATCATCCTGTACAGAGATTTGTATTCTCCTTAGCACTTCTACCTCAGGTACTTATCAGAAGTACCTGGCATTTTCCAAGTTCATCCAGTTGCTCAGTACTAGTCAATGACCAAACAGGTGTGAATGACAAACCCTACTGCAGCATTAGCTAAGGCATTGCAGAGACACCAAGCTCTTCTGACAAATATTTTGCATGTACTTTAGAAAATTTCCCTGATACCTGTATTTTAGCTTGTCCTACTTGTACATAAAACAATTCTGTTGCTTAAAAAATTTCCCAAATTATAGGTTGTTAAAAAATGGTCAAAATTTCAACCAGTATTTCCATTTTGAAGACCTTACTTGAACTTTCTCCTTTATTACTTTCTTACAATGATATTTTAAGGAACTCTCCTTTAAAATAAGCTCACTTGCATAATAGTATTAGATATGGAAATATATTCATCCTTAAATACTACATACATACATATACATAAATATACACATGCATACATAATTTCCCTTGTTCAGCGAAGGATCCTTAACCAGGCTATAAACACATCACTAAGCTATAAACTCTAAGAGAACATGATTTTTGTCTGTTTTTTTTTTTTTTTTTTCAGTGCTGTGTACCTAGTGCCTAGATCAGTGCCTGGCTTTGGTCACTCAATAAATATGAAGTGAAACAAATAGTATTATGCTAAGTGAAAGAAGTCAGGCAGTGAAAGACAAACGCCATATGATCTCAACTATAAGTGGGACCTTATCAGCAACACAAATGAATGAGCAAAAAAGAACCAGAGACATAGAAGTAAAGAACAAACTGACAGTGAACAGAGGGGAGGAGAGAGGGGATAACAGGGTAAAGAAGGGGAAGGACCAAGTCAAGAAACATGCACAAAGAACCCATAGTCAGGGATAGTGAACTACAGATTGCCTTTGGGATCAGGGGTAGGATGGAGCAGGAGAGAGCAACTGGAGGAAAAATAGGGACAACTGTACCTGAACAATAATGAAAAAATCAAACAATCTTGTTATTCAGTAAACACAATAATAACAGAAATAATGTTGAAATGGGTATTCAGTAAGTAACTCTAATGTAATAAAAGGAATACTATGAAGTCAAAAGACAGAATTTGAAAGGTCTGTCTGTGGCATCTCGCTGCAATATTACATAAATGAACCGCATGGTTAAGACCTTGAGCTCTTCAGCAAAACTGTCTGAATCAGAATTTTCTTTCCACCTCCTATTTGATGAACCATCATGTAAAAGAGATTTTATTTCTAAGCTATAGGATTTTCAACTAACTGTTAGAAGTAATGTTATTACCTACTCCATTGGATTAATCAGAGGATTAAATGAGATAATAGATTGAACATATGTAGCATCTGCAATGGGCTCAATTGTGTCTCCCACAAAGATGTGTTCAAGTTCTAACCCCTGTTATATGTAAATGTGCCCTCATTTGAATGAAAGGTCTTTGCAAAACAATCAAATTGAAATGTGCTGTATTACTGTATGCTTCAATCAAATGGCTGGTATCTTTGAAAAATGAGGAGAGGACGTAAATAGACACAGGGAGGGCCATGTGAAGAGGGAGGCAGAAATTGGGTGATGTACCCACAAAGGAATGTTATGGATTGCAGGAGGCTACGGGAAGCTGGGAAGGTGTGAGGCGGGATAGAGCCTTCAGAGGGAGAATAACCCTGCCCTCACTTTGGTTTCAGAATCCTGGCCTCCAGAAATTAATTTCTCTGGTTTTAAGCCACCTGTAGCAATTTGTTATGGCAGCTCTCAGAAATTAATACAGCATCTTTAATGCTTAATTAATATAATCTCTTTAAAAATAGTCACTCCATGCCTTGAATTCCTCATAAACAAAAAAATGAGTAAAATAACAGTTTACTATATTAATATATGAATGATTCTTCTAAAGCTCTCTTTAAAATATATGTGTGTATATATGTGTTATATATTACATATTTTATACATAGTATATATATTATCAGAAAATAGATGATCAAATGTCCCTTCAAAGTATACCTTATAGGTTTTCTGGAAACATGTATCAATGTACAATGAAATATTTACTAATTATAAGCATCACTTTGCATATTTTAATCTGTACTCTAGAATGTAGTGTACTGTTTTTCTTTAATATTATCAGATATTTCTCATCAATTTCTCTGGTATCATCACACTCGCACAGAATATTTCCTTATAAATTGATTTTTGAGATTAATATTAGGATGAGAAAGATTTTGGAGGAGAAACAATTTAAATAAAAATTACATAAAAAATTTAATAAAATTAAATCAATTTAATCAAGTTGAATTAGTAAATTTAATTAATAATTATTAAACAAATTAAATAAAGCATTTATTTTCATTTAATGAAAACATTTAAAATTATGTAGACTAATCACATTTTAAAGTGAAGCATATTTACTCTCTTTTTTGATATTTAACAGAAAAAAAAATCTACTAAATTATGGAAGGTAATCTAGGTAGATGGTTGCT
>PVJI01014251.1:13531-44926 GCA_004026765.1 Micronycteris hirsuta
TTTTTTTTTTTTTTTTTAAGTTCTATTGCATCTTTCTTTGACTAAGTAAAACAATTTAATTTCTGTTTTTCTTTTTCTTCCATAAATAAATTTAAATTCAGCAAGGAGGGTGGAGACTGGGTGAGGCAGGAAAAGTTGGAGGAGACAATGGGGACATCTGTAAAAGTGTCAATAATAGAAATGAAGAAAAGGAAATAAATTCATCAAGGAATCTCTTTTTAAATCCTTCCCCACCTGTGGACATTTTTCATTGCTTTTAGAGAGAGAGGGAAGGAGAAGAGGAAGCGAGAGAAACACCACTGAGAGAGAGAAGCACTGATTAGTTGCCTCCTGAATGCACCCAGACTGGAGATCAGGTCAGATCGTCGACATCCAGACCAGAGAGCTAACCACAGCCTAGAATGGGTCCTAACCTTTCACTGACACCGTGGCGTTCCAACCAACTGAGCCACACCAGCCGGGGCAAGAAGCCCTTTTCATACCCTCTTAAAAGTCTCTCCTCTCTCTCTCCCTCAATACCTCTTTCTCTCCCTCCTTCTGCATTTCCCAGGAGGGCTAGATCACTTCAAAAATATCATCAGAGTCATGTTTAAACTTCACTTTTCTATATCTCTTAAGTTCAGTAGAAATTTGTTTTTATATACTCTGTGTTTTAAAATAAATTACATTAGAAAGAACAGCAAACATAATTTCTCACTAATTACATTCCTGAAACCATAGGATATAAATGATGTTTACTATCATTTTCGATCTTTCTCTCCCACAAATTTCTACTTGTCTGAGAAACTGATAAACATCAAACATACAAAGGTCAAAGGAGAAGATGCTCATCTTTCCCTCATTAAAGGGAGCATTCCTCCACCTAATTTTCAATGTCCTGCCACACTTGCACTTGGTGATTTTATCCATGCTGTTCATGATAATCAGAAAGATTCTCTCTGGCAAAGTCCCCATTCTGTCTTTAAATGTCTGACATCTTTATGCCTCAACTTAAATGGAGCCTCTTCCAAGATTCCTTAAGAACATCTTAAGAAGAACAATTCAAAATGCCTGATATGTTTTATCTCTGGCAAAGCTACAAATTGTTGCCTTCCTTGGTGGAGTATTGGACTCCCTTACGTTATTTTAAATCTCCTTTTATACTCACTTCTGAGATTACTAGTTAGCCAAATAAAACATTTATAAAAAAGTGTTAGTTTCCTATTGCTGCTTTAAAAACTTATTACACAATTAGATTAAAATAACAATTTTATCATCTCTCAATTTTTGAGATCAGAAATCCAAAATGCATTGAAGGGGCAGGACTCATTGCATCCATTTCCATGGTTCACTGTTCCTTGGAAAAATAGTGAAGGCAACTTGTTTATAAAGACTTGCACTGGGATATACAGGTTAAATGCAACTTATTAGTCCCATAAATAATTGTAGCTGCCTGAGCTGGGACAATGTAGCAGACATATATTTCAGTTGTTTTCAGTGTGCATGTATGTGTGCTTACGTAAAGATGAAAAAACATTGTATAAACAAGACAGGTATTTCCAGGCTCTAAAGAAGTTTAAATGAGATGTTGTTATTAGTTTTTGTCTGTTTACTTTGTTTTGAATGTTTTTTAAATAATTACTTTATTGTTTTTCAATTACAGTTGTCCACATCCTCTCCCCTCCTCTCCCCCTACCCACTCCAATCCTACCTCCCTTCCCTGCCTCCCTCCTCCCCCTTGGTTCTGTCCATGTGTCCTCGGTAGTGGTTCCTGAAAACTCTTCTCCCCATTGTCCCCTCCTCCCTCCCCTCTGGCTTTTGTTAGATTGTTCTTAATTTTTTTATAAAAAGATTTGAAATTTTTTTATATTAAAAATGTTCTGTTTTCAAATTATATTTGAGAAAATGTTTCTACCTGTTCCATCAGAGAATACATGATTTCAGAGCATCTAGAGTAAGTTTAAGAACAGCATTATTAGCATTTATACATGCAATTAAATCATTGAACAGAAACGGGGTCACTAAAGTCAAGTTTGGGACGAAATTCTTGTGCAAAGAGAAGGTATAGCTAGTACCGCAGAATATCCAGTCTATGGCAAACATCGTCGTCAGACGCATCTGAGGATCCGTGATAGCATGGCATTTCTTAATGGGATTCTCATTAATGGCTTTCAAATAAGAAGAAGATGAGGAAAAAAGAAGGCACCTTGCATTTATAAAAGGAAATATATAATGAAAATGTAATAATTTCTTATTTCATTCTAAAGGAAAATGATCTTGATAAATCTCTGGGTGAAATCCTGTTTTTTTTTTTTTTTTTCAGTACAAATAAAACCTTCATCTTTAACATAAAGAGTGTGTTTGGGGGAAGAAACTCTCCTATGGTCTTGAGGGATTCCATCATATCGACGAATATATAATCCAGAAAGCATAAAACTTGCTCATAGTAGGACTGACAAATTTGGAGTTCAGCATCACTGTATAATTTTGTACAGTGTAAACTCATTTCAAGTGCAACATTTTATTATTTTCAAAAAAGATACACTGATCCTTAAGCATCTTTAAAAACTTGAGTGACTTTTTCTAGAAGAGGAGCCGGAAGAAACTGGGGGAACCTAAATGTAAGTGACTAATGCAAAACCCCAGCACACACTCTTACTTTGATTGGATCACAAAATTAGGGAGATTCAATGACCATATGTCTTTAGTCCAATTTGTTGAGGGATCCCTTTGGTCCTTCAATCCAGATTCTGTTAGAGAATTCACACTAAAACAATTTTACACATCACAAAGGCTTAGTTTTTCAAAAACAGGTATCTTTATTCCTTTTGTGGCTACCAGACTACAGGAAAACCCCTGATGAACTTTGCTGCTGGTATTAACCTCACTTGTATAGTCCTCCCTGCCCTGTATAATCAACGATATCGTCAAAATGCCAGTGTAAGGCTCTAAGGTTAGATTTTTAAATAAATCGTGGTTCCATCATCATTTTTCTTTAATAATCTTACTCCAGAAGCCTACTCAATTAACCTTATGGAGAGGTCTATATGGTGAAGAACTGTGACCTCCTGTCCATTGTCGTGACCAAATGACCAGGAATGTCAGTGAGGAACCATCTAGGAGGTCAGTCCTCTGGTGCAGTCAAGTCTTCAGGTGTGTGCACCTGCAGTTCCTCCCATTCTTTTAGCTGCAACCTCCTGAGCTCTTGAACCAGGACAATCCATCTCTAGCACACCTGGTCTTTGGACCCACAGAAACTGTGAGATAAAATAAATTTATTGTTGTAAGCCACTAAATTGTGAGGTGATTTATTATGCAGCAATAAATAACAGCTTTTTTCCCTTATCTTCTTTGTTTTTTTCCCTTTCTTGTAATCTTAATCCTCCAGAGTAATGCATCCTCTTACTGATCTGAATCATAATACCTATATCACTTAATCCTCACATTTAAATGGGATAAACTCAGTAGAACACTTATAGTTCAAAGTCTCCATGAGGAAACTTTTGCCATTATAATTAGAATTCAGTAAAAAAAAAAAAAAAAAAAGATAGCTGAATGTATATAATTGGACCCCAAGACAAATAGACTTTAGCCAAAGTCTATTTGGTTCTGTTAGAAGCTATCCCTTCTTTTATTTTCTGTTTTAAGCTGAAACTTGATGATGTGTTTTAGGTTTTATAAGCTCAAAAATGATTATCTTAAAATAACAGTATGAAACATAAATTTTACACATAGCTACCGACTTTTTTCTTTAACTTTTACATTAAGCATTGACATTTCAGTTTTGACAGTTTATTTACCACACAATTAAGGCAACTATACCATTAGGATAAAAATGAACAGAAAAAATATTACCAGAAATAACAAATGGAACATAGAATGTGATTTTATGTAACCTTATACGTAACACAATACATAGCACACTAAATATTATCAAGAAGTTTATGTGAAGGGTTGAGACCTTTTTTTAAAAATGAAATAACACCCTTCATTCAAACTCAGTGCTAAAATAACCAAAAGCTATGGCTTGTATCTTATTCATTCTGAATGCCTCTAATTTCCAGATTGATTTCATAATTTTAATTTGCTTAGTAATTAAATTGTAAGTTTAGTTTCACCTTGTGGCTCTTCTTTAAAATGTTTTAGTTTATACTTGGTCACTGTTTTATCAATATTATAATTATTTTATTTTTAATTATAATGAATATTCTTTCTTGCTTGCTTAGCTGCTCACATTTTTTTATAAAATTCTTTTTTTTAAAGAGTTGTGGTTTTTTTTTTAAGATTTTATTTATTTATTTTCAGAGAGAGGAGAAGGGAGGGAGAAAGAGCAATGTATGGTTGCCTCTCACATGGCCCTCATTGGGGACCTGGCCCGCAACCCAGGCACGTTCCCTGACTGGGAATCGAACCGGGACCCTCTAGTTCCCAGCCTGCTCTCAATCAACTGAGCTACACCAGCCGGGCCCAGCTGCTCACATTTTATTAGGAAAGAATTATCTCTACATCTGGTTGTATTTCAATCCCTCTTCTTATGGAATATAAAATTAGCAGATCAGTATATCTTAAAAACTATTTTTCCTTTCAAGTGTTTCCTACTTTTCAATTACGTGTTTGTATTTATTTTTCCTGTGAACAATCTTTCATGGACCTCTTTTTGATGGATTTCAAGAAACAATGGAGATTTTTGAAGGAATAATTATAACATTCAATACATTTAGCTTATTTTTAAAATTCCAGTATATTCTGTATGTCTTTCTGTATTTCTTCCAAAACTTCTCTGGAAGTGCATAGTAAGATTTTGCTTTCTTGAAAACATGTGTTCTAGTATCTTAGCTGAATTTATATTTTATTATAATCATATGAGTATGTATGTATGTATGTGAATTTAATGCGTTCAATATTTATCATATTTGAAGAATGGTTTTAAGTTTTGTTGAGAAGTTTATGGAGTAAATAGCTTGAAAATGCGGGGAATTTTCTATATTTTGCATTTGGCAAACATATCTGATCCTTGTTAGATTTAGAGGAATGATATTGGGAAAAGAGAATAGTTAAATTTCCTTTAAACATTGAGTTAAAACACAGGAAAAGTCTTGGAGAGTATTTGTGTCCTTTGCTGAAAGTACCTTTTTTTAGAAACCTTACCTAAATCCCAAAGAAAATCAGTTTAATTATATCAAGTTAAATATTTTAATAGTAAGAACTTATCCTGAACAGAAAATAATTTTAATTTAACAAAAATATTATTATTATTAATATGGATCTTAGAATTAACACCAATAGTTAAAAACATGTCATGGCTCCTAAGCAATAATTGGTTTTTTATCATATTATAATATTACATGTATGCAACCAAATGGTCACTCAAAGAAATTTTCTTGAAATATTTTCTTAGTAATTTGTAAAAAAAAAATAATTCCAGTTATATCTGTGCAAAAATATAGATGTAGGACATAATCATATACATATACACACACACATACATGCATACGTACACAGAGAGATTTGTAAATTTGACTTGTTTTTGCATCTCATGTATGATAGTTTTGACATGACAATAAGCAATCCTACAAGTAGAGCATTTCCAGCAATAGTAACAAAATAAATAAAAAGGTAATTTCTTGCCCTGGCTCGTGTAGTTCAGTGGATTGAGCATGAGCCTGCAAAACAAAGGGTCGCTAGTTCTATTCTCAGTCAGGTCACATTCTCGGGTTGCAGGCCAGGTGCCTAGTAGGGGGCATAAGAGAGGCAACCACACACTGATGTTTCTCTCCCTCTCTTTCTCCTTCCCTTCTCCTCTCTCTAAAAATAAACAAATAAAATATTTTTAAAAAGATTATTTCAAAATTCACCCCTCAACTTTTATGATTTCAGCTAAATCCTCTCTAAGGGACTCTTACTCTTCCGTATCTGACTCCAGCTGAGTGATCTACAGGTTGACACATTTTAAAGATGGATTAAGTTAGCTTTAGTTGTACATTTGGCAGTAAAAATCTGTAGCCGTAGCCAAGAAATTTCATTAAGAATGTATCACGCATCAGGTGCCTTGGTGTATTTCACATACCTTACAATCTTTTTAGTTTTCTCCATACGCAGCCCTTTAACTATTACCTCCGTGACATTGCATATCCAGCTAAGTATTCTATAAATACAATTTAGCATTGCCGAAGACACATATGTCAAAGTATTTTCCTTTATTAGGGATGAATAATTACTTGAGTTTCCTAGGGGCCCAGGGAAGCAAATTATCCTTGTTTACCAGAAATGAGGGTTATAGCAGGACATGGGAATCTCAGTGATACAACTGGTCCAATTCTGGGAAAATTGGAGAAGTTTATCTTCCTAAAAGTATTGGTATATGCATTAACACCAGTGATACAACTAGAGTACATGAATTATTGGTCAGTTTGGTAGATAAGATCATGATCCCTCCCAAAGTTTTCACCTTCTAAATATCAGAGCACTTTAGTATATAACTTTAAAAGGAAAGGGGAGACTTTGCAGATGTGATTAAGACTATTGAATGGAGATTATACTGGACTTTCCACTTGTATACAGTGTAATCACAACTCTTCTTATGAAGGAGGGGCAGAAAGGTCAAACTGAGCAGTCCATGTGACTATGGAAGCTGAGAGAGCTTTGAAGATACAATACTACTGACCTTTAAGATGTGAGGATAAGAGGTAAGGAATCAAGGTGACCTGCAGAAGCTAGAACGCTGAAAAGAAATGGGTTGTCTCCAAGAAACTCTAGAAGGAACTAGATCTCTGACACCATGCCTTTAGCTCCATGGGGTCATTTTAGACTTTTGAATTCCAAAATTGTTAATATATTAATTTTGTGGTGTTTTAAGTCACTGAACATGTGGCAATTTGTTACAGCAGAGATAACAAACTAATAAGGTACAACTTCCTGAGGTATGTGGGTTTTTTGGAGAGTTTCTATGTTTTGTCAACATTGCTTTAATCTTTAATTTATCTGATAAAAATATGTGTTAACTATGAATTATTACATCTTGATTTGTGACAAAAATTATGCTGTTTTTCTATACTCTATTAAGTATTCTTCCTTTTAATCACAAAATATTATGTGAAAATATGCATTTTCTTTCTTTTTCTTTCTTTTTTAAATAGAATAAATAACAATATTGACTAGATGTCTGTTCATCATTCTTTTATTAGAAAATAGAATATATATATATATATACACTGATATATACATATGATTTCAACCAGAATCCCCTAATGATGAATGAGATGTACCTGGGAAAATTCTGATTACAGTGAAAGAGGTAACTCGTGGCTATGAGCATGATGCTGTTTTCTTGGCTTAAATGTAATTTTCAATTTCATTTTCCTGTTTCCCATTATATTCTACTTTTGTTTATCTCCCTGTCAGAGACACAGGGGATATTGATTACTTATTGAGAGCAAGTAGCGCCTTGGATTAAGAGATCTAAATTTGCATCCTGGTTCTAACACTAAAGCTTATGCAGTTTACTCAATGCATCTGATCCTCATTTTTCTTATCTATCTATCTATCTAATCCAACTATGTGTTTATCTATAAATAGGTAGACAGACCTAGATGAAATGAACACTTTTTCATTCTAATAATATAAAATATATTTTTGGTTATTTGCTACAAAAAACATTTACAGCCAATACTTATTTATTAAGCAATAAATTGATTGCTATTTCAGGATGCAAAGTCATAAAAAAAAAAAAAAACAATAGTTTAGCACCTAATAAGTAAACAGAACTGAAAACCCAGTGGCAGTCAGTGGTAACACTTTCAATATTTTTACTAAAGTGGTATAGAAATTAATATATAAAGGCATACATTAGTTTTAGCATTTCTTTTACCATCATCAAATAGACTGATGATAGGTCACTAGAGAGTCTCTCCTAAATCTTTGTCATTTTACTAAGAAGTACCTTTCACAGTGAAATTTGAAACTAGTATCTAATAGATAACACAGTATAAGATGATTTGTGAAATTTTAAAATCAAATGGAATCTCTCCAGAATGCAAATTATATTCAGTTTATTTGGGGAGTCCGTTCTCCAGCACTTTCTCAAATGTGTTAATTATATAAGGCTGAACTATTTTCGGCATTCTCAACTTAATTCCAAACCATCTTGAAGATAATGACTAAAAAGTCATTCCATACCAATCTAAAGAAATTATGTTTTGGTAACAATTGCACTATCATATTCTAGAGCCCTAAATAATTTTACGTTTTTCAAATTCAATCCAAAGAAGGATTTCTCCTTCATTTTTAGGAAACTGTTGAAATAGTTGGCCATCCATACTCTAGCATCATCTGGTTCTACTGATTTGCCCTAAACACAGCAGGGTTCTCTTAAAAAAATTAACAGGTAGAAAACTAAACTCAAGTTTACAGTGTAATGAAAGAGTGATGCAATGAACATTGTTCCTTTGGAAAGCTTGAAAGGCTGCTTACGAAATCATTTCCAACTGGGAAATGTCCAACATTATTCATCCAACATTAGGATGAATAAGCCAGTTATCCCTGGTTTCACAGAATTACTGGGGAAGTTTTAGCTTATTTTTTAGGAGTAATAGAAATATAAAAATTATTTTTTGATATCAATTGCATGGTCATAAACAAAGTCATAGAATTTTACAACAGTTAATTAGTAGAGACTAGAAAAGAGAGCTTAAAGGTCATATTTGACCATTTTATTAGTCAATAATCAATGGATAACTGTAAGTAATATGGTAAAAATAAATAGAGTATATTGTCACCCAAACCAAATTTAATTTATACTCATATTTGAATTTTCAGCATGCCTTTCTATGATTCTTTGAATATAAAAAGTTTTATTCATAGTTGTATTCTTAGCATTCATGTAAAACTTAGCCCTAAATCACTGAAAAATTATATATCATCTCTTATGTTTTAATACAAACGATGGGAGCAAAGGGTATAGATGCATAACCTAAAATCATTATGATATGTGATAATTTGAAGATCCTTTATGTGTTAGGGGGGTTTGTGTTGAAATTATAGAATATAGCACTAAAAGTTTTCAAAGAGTGACTATTTACTTACTTACCAAGAAATCTAAGGATAGTGAGTTCCAGTGTCATTTTATTATCCCAACATGTAATGTTTATTTATCCCCATCAAAAATGTAGTATTGTCCGGCTGGTGTAGCTCAGTGGATTGAGCACGGGCTGGGAAGCAGAGGGTCCCGGTTTGATTCCCAGTCGGGGCACATGCCTGGGTTGCGGGCCGGGTCCCCAGTGAGGGCCATGTGAGAGGCAACCATACATTGCTCTTTCTCCCTCCCTTCTCCTCTCTCTGAAAATAAATAAATAAAATCTTAAAAAAAATGTAGTATTGATCAAAAAATATGTCTTCTGATCTCACTCATCAGAATTTCTTTTTAATTTTTCTTAATCTTCAATATCATTAAAGTTCATTGTATTTCTCCTCCCATGTTTTTGTAAATGTTTCAACCTTTCATATATTAAAGTAGTGATCTATTTTGGATCTCTGGCTTCTGTGGTCTCTCCCTAAATATTTCTTTGTTCTTTCATTTGGATAAAATTTAACAGTTGAATAGCTTCTGATATCTCTTTCTGGAGTGCATGAGCACAGACCTGAGAGTCTACTCTCCCAGCTTTCACTTTCCTTTAATCATCCTATCCAAGTACTCAGACTCTAGAGTGAAATTTTGACTGGGTTCACACCAGGAAGCACAGAAGTCAACATCCAGTGGTTTCTTTCCCTGTAAAACTTTTTCATTGAAGGTCTGAGGTGTTAGATCTGTAGATGCTAGGGGTGAAAATCCTAGACCCCAGGTTTTTAGGGAATAGGCATCTTATTCTAACCATTGTATTACAACGCTAATAAGCTTCATTTGATTTTAGGGGGGAAATCTTATCTCAGAGTATTTCCGGACATTTCTTTGGCACATAGAGAATGATACTGTTGGCAGTCTATGCTTTCCACATTGATTAGTCCAGTGAATGCCCAGGCTATTCTTTTTCATTCTGGCATTAAAACCTGATGTGGATGACACCATGGGGAAGAGAAATCAGCAGCCATCCAAACTTTGGCATGTTTTCTTTGTATAACTAGTTCATTGAAAGTGGGGAATGTCAGGGAGATCACAGAATGATTTATAAAATCCTCTGGGGACTTCAAGATCTGTTGGGCAGAGCAATGTCCTTCATGCTCATGAATGCTGGCCTGTGAACATGGCTGTTGTTGGCTTAGCCCGAATGTTATGTGTGTCACCAAGTCCCTCATGGGCTGTGCACACTAGCTTAACAAACTGAGGCTGACTGTGAAGATGCTTTGATACTTTCCTTAACTCTAGCACTAAAGCTCAACCTCATGGTCACTAAGGGGCAAACAAATCAACAAGCCATGGTTGTTTGTCATTGACAGAAAACCGTGAGGTCCAAGTGTAGTGACATGAGAATTAACACCTTTTTCGGCAAAGGCAAGTATATCATACTGAACCTTCTTGCCATGATTAATTTTACCGTCTTTGGTCCCTTGTCCTTTAAACACAGTTAGACAAGTCTGAAAAACACGGAGATTACACCAGATCCCTGCTGCAGAGACACAGTCAAAGTTGCCAGCTTGAATATGTTAATTTTTAAGTAGAATCTTCAGTTTCTTCCCTCAGGGTCATTTAATTTTTTTTTTTTTCTTCCAGAGTGAAAAAATAAGAGCAGCTAATGAGGAGTCAAACACTCTGCTAGTGCAGTTGCCAAAAGGAGTTCAAAACCTGGAAGATTATGCAGTGTTTCTAAATACATTTCTTAAGCATCCAATATATTAAGAAACAAAACAGTGCCTTTTTCTTTGTTATTTAAAGAGGCGCCAGGAGCGAAATAGTAGCCCTTGTACGAGGTTGTCCGGGGTGGCACAGTCTGTCTTCCCCACATCATCAAGACCATCCAACAGGCCGCCGAGCCTGAGATACGTCTGTGAGGTCAGACCACCTCCTCCTTTGGGACAAAGAGTAATCAGCAGGCACTACCAGCGGCAAGACTGCTTTGTACAGCATTAGCAAAATTCCCCTTCCATAATTCTTTCACTGTCCATATAACATGCTGCGTGGAGAAACTCATTAAAGTTTCCTTCGATCTGTCACCATGGTATTCTGAAGCAATTCCAGACCTAAAACAGAAGAGACCAGGGTTACTGTTGTGTCCTTTCATTCCACAAAACATTCACGTCACCACTGTTAATGACTCCAATCCCCTCCTTCTTTAACAAAGTCTCCCCAAGCAGGGGAGGATGCGCTGCCCTGGAGCTCTCCTGTCCGCTCCTCTCCAGGGTCCTTTAATCGCTCAAGAATGTTGGAATTTTTCAGCAGCAGAGACTCTGTTATTTTTTGGCTATTCTTTCAGGTGATGAAAGTAACCTTCGGCTTCCAAATATTCCAAACATATTGCCCCATAGCATGAAGAGTGAGGCTTGTCTTTCCACTCTTTTCATCTGTCGGTCTATCAGAACTTTCAGAAGCTCCCAGTGTATTTTACTTTGGATTCAAACAGCCAGAACCAGGCCTCCTGACTGACCCCTCGCTGAGAAAGATGTGAGGTTTTCAGTAACTGGCCTTTTTAACCTTCAGAAGGAATGGGCTATAGTCACTCCTAGAAGGAAATTTCAGTTGGGAATTGTCGATGTTTAGGTAACAAAGAAGCCTGCCATGTACTTCTTGACTACTGGGGTCCTGAGAGAAAGACAAGTCACCTCATGGCCCCAACACACATGAACAAAGGCCCATGTGAGAGTAAATGAGATATGATTTTATAGAGCAAATAGATTCATAACTGATGTTTTACATACACCCAGAAGTCCTATTTTCAGCACATTAAAGGCTATAAAAAGAAAATTCTGTAGGAGTAATAATATAAAAATGATATTGGCAGTTTTGTGACAATTTTTCTTACTTTCAAAAGGAAAAACTGTTATTGTTTTAGGAAAGAATATACTTAATGCAGTCCACTCAGTTCCGGCTATGCTACTTATTAGCACTTAGATGTTGAACAACTTATGTTACTCTTCTTAGTATCAATCTCTTCACATGTCATGAACTTGGTAAGATTGATATTTGAGGAATAAAATGAGACAGCGCAGCAGACATGTACAGCACACTACCTAACCCCAGGAGGGTCTACGGAATATTTTGTTACTCCATCTTTTATCCCATGCATCCAGTTTATTTATCTTCTTATTTTTTTTTTATTAACAAGAACACTGTAATTTGCAATTCACGACAACCTGGACAATGGATAAGTTTAATTTTTATGAAAAAATATGCGTGCTTAACAAAGTGATTTGTAAAATTTTAGAAATGTATTTGAAATATATAATTTTATTTTATATAAATTATTGAATTAGTAATTAACTGAAACTCATTACCTTTCATCAAAACACATCTGGCATTATACAGTTAAACAACACTTCAATAATCTCCGAACAGTCAAACAGGAAAACATTGTACTTAAATTATATTTTTAGAGGTAAATCCCTTGGACAGTTTATATAAACATAAATGTAAAGCTACTGGTCTACTTTTTTAAAACTCAATTTGGAGTTGTCTTTGGTGTATATGTTCATCTTCAGAAGATTTGCTGTTTTAAATATTGGAAATAAATTAAAGCCTTCAAGTGGTTAATTAGTATAAGCTTATTAACTAGAAAAATGACATTTGTGGTAAATAAAACCATGTAAGCAAATTATAGAAGCCCAAGAAAGAAAAAAAACAAAAGAAGAGGTAAAAAGGCACTGAGTTGCTCTTACATGAGGTCATAAAATATGAGCAGTACTAAAAGGTGGGCATGACTCCTGCTGCGTACTTCACAAATGTCAATGTCATTACCGTTTATTCATATTGAATAATGATGAATACTTGCAGTCAATTTCCCATAACCCTCAAGATGTGATGTATGTGATGTATGTGATCTGTGGGTTAGGGTCAAATTCTATTTCATAAATCAGAGAATGTGCCTTTCAATGACATAAAGCTTAAAGATTAAATCTGTTCCATCTCCTATATTATCAGGTCATAACTGTATATTTAGAAAAATATATCTAAATACTGCTCTATTTCTGTATTTTTCAAAATAAATAATGTTTTATTTCTATTTAAAGCTGCCATTTCACGATGTAGAATATATGTTTATATTTATATGTAGATATAAACATATACAGGGTAGGGAAAAATTAGTTTGACAGTTGTGGCTACATAAAACAGAGTTTATTCTTTTATTCTTATGTGCTAATTATTGTGCAATTTTCCATACAACTATAAACTTACTTTTGCACTGCCCTGTATATACATATACATATACATGTAGATAAAAAGTTAAATAGAAGGGCATTCCCACAGTAATGAGGATTTTGGTTTATTCCATAGTACTGAATCACTAAAGTAGAATTAAAAACAAAATACAAAACAGTCAATTTCATGAATCACCTGGGATGTTAGCATTCCATTTTCTAAACCATTACACATTATTCATTACACTATCGATGCAAACATTATATCTTAAAATGATCCAAATTTACTTAATGAGTCATTTATGATACTTTTATCTCTGAAAGGTGTTTCAAACTAGAATATTAAAACCTGCGTTATTTTTGTATTCCGTCCTCTGGCAATGATTACACTTCTAAAGGAAATCTAGCAGTCGCAGGATAGTTTCCCCAGCAACAAACTCAAGCCTTGACAAAGGGCAGTGCCTCCAGGGCATTTCTATCCCCTTTCACTTTTCTCTCTTCTTCCAGCATCCTCTTCTCCCTTTAGTGACCTCTCTTACGCCCAATTCCTCTCGCTCCTGAAGTACCCAGGTTATTTTCAATTCTGAGCCTCCTTGTTCTTTCCTCTCCACCAAAGCATCGATTCCATCACAACATTCCTTTGAACAATTGCTGAGTTATGCACACTGACAGGTGTATGTTTTTAGTAAACTTTCTTAGCTCTGACACAATTTGATCTTTACACTGAACAATGAGACATTACTTCTTGCACTGGTTGATTATAGTAATATCTAAATAAAGGTAGCAAATAGGAATCCTTGGAAATTCAGTGTTTCTCCAAACATCTAGACTTACCAGAAAATCGCAGAGCTTTCAAATTTAAGGCAAGATAGATATGTTACTCTGTGATATGGTCATGGTGACTACATGAAGTGACATTCTAACTTCCTTAACTGCAATTGTGAAATAAAAATGTTTTGAAAAAAATTACTTTCTTTTTTTAAAACTTTTGTTTTTATTGTTGTTCAAGTACAGTACCTAATCTGAATTGGTATGAAGTATTTGTGGTCTTCATTTAACTGAATATTCATTTTATATTGCATACATGTTATAAGTTTGGTCAGTGAGCACAATAATCAATATATAGTATATACACCAAATTAGATTTATAAAATCTAATTTTTTTTAATTGGAAATACATTTGTCCTCATGGTACCTAATTATGTACTGTGAACCAAGACTTACTAATTATATAATACTCCTTCATTTTTATTAAAGATTTTTAAAAATATTTTATTTATTTATTTTTAGAGAAAAGGGGACAGAGAAAGAGAGGGAGAGAAACATCAATGTGTAGTTGCCTCTCACATACCCACTACTGAGGACCTGGCCCACAACCCACACTCGTATCCTGAATGGGAATCGAACCAGCTACCCTTTGGTTCGCAAGCCAGCACTCAATCCACATCAGCCAGGTCTCCATCTCTTATTTGCAAATATAATTATTACTTTTGAATTTCTCCTGGTTAGTTATTTCATATGTGGAGGTCAGGCTGAGGTCCCAGTTAACAATATCTTATTTTGAAAAGAAATTATCTACAGCTTACAAATGTAATATGAGTGCAAGTATTAGCACTTCTTTGCTAATATGGAAGCTCAGACATTTAAAGATGAAATAGTCTAATGTCATATGACTAGGTCACCACTGAGTCATAGCACAGCAACTTTCTCAGTGATTATATTAATTGCTTTTATCTCTGTCATCTCTCATCCCTCTTGTACTATTTGACTTAGACACAAGAGTCTCAGACTAGAAATGAATTCAAGCTGACATGTTTTCTAGTGACAAAAACTTCTGGAAGCATCAATATTTTGTCACCAGCTTTCATTGTCTATAATATGGCAATGCAACAAAGCCCAAGGATGAGATACATTTTTGAAAATATGACTTCTTCATTGATATTTATGGAAGATCAGCATGAGTCCCAAATCTGATTATTGTAACTAATACAAATTAATGCTACTATTTCAGGGTGCTACTATTTCTTTTTTTTATCATTACATGATTAATTGATCAATTACTAAAGAGTTGTCTTATATTTTTATATGTGCATTTGTTTTTTCAGTCAGATATTTATATAGGAGTGTTTTCTTTTTTGGATTCATTAAAATATTTTAATAAATAAGAAATATACAGTTTAGTAACCTTTATAAAGAACCGTAGCCTATAACAAATATCCAGACTTTGTAAAAGTCCAGTGAACATGACTGAGTAGTTTTTTTTTTTCTTTTCTTTTTAATTGTTGTTCAAGTACAGTTGTTTCCATTTCCCCCGACCCATTCCCTCCCACCCCAGCCATGCCCACTTCCCACCCTCGATCCTACTCCCCTTTGGCTTTCTCCATCATCTGTCCTTTATACATGTTCCTTGACAACCCTTCCCCTTTTCCCCCATTATCCCCTCCCACCTCCCTTCTGGTTACTGTCAATTTGTTATTAGTTTCAATGATTCTGGTTATTTTTTGCTTGCTTGCTTGTTTTATTGATTAGGTTCCACTCATAGGTGGGATCATATGGTATTTGTCTTTCACTACCCGGCTTATTTCACTTAGCATAGTACTCTCCAGTTCCATCCATGCTGTCACAAAAGGTAGGAGTTCTTTCTTTCCATTGTGTAAATGGACCACAGTTTTTTGATCCACTTATTTACTGATGAGTACTTAGGCTGTGATTCCATCATTTGGCTATTGTAAATTGCACTGCTATGAACATTGGGGTACATAGATTATTTTGATCTGATATTTCAGGATTCTTAGGGTATACTCCAAGCAGTAGAATTGCCAAATCAAAAGGCAGTTCCATTTTTAGTTTTCTGTGGAAATTCCATACTATTTTCCACAGTGGCTTCACCAGTCTGCATTCCCACCAAAGTGCACTAGGTTTCACTTTTATGCACAACTTCACCAGCACTTGTTTGTTGGTTCGTTTATGATGGTCATCCTCACTGGTGTGAAGTGGTAACTCATTGTGGTTTTAATTTGCATTTCTTTGATGGCTAGTGATGCTGAACATCCTTTCATATGTCTCTGGGCCCTCTGTATGTCCCCCTTGGAGAAGTGTCTTTTTAGATCTGTTGCCCATTTATTAATTGGATTGTTTGTCTTCCTGGAGTGGAATTGCGTGAGTTCTTTATATATTTTAGAGGTACGAGTGTTTTCAAAATGTTGAAAGACTATTAAGTTAAAGAGATTGTCAAAACAGTTGAAATCAGTTGTACATCTAAGTCATAGGAAATATGATATAACATTCTCCATAAAACTTAGGAATCAAACACACTCATTACTTAAAATGTTACTTGTACATTTTTAGGTATATTTAATGTAAATAAAAGTGTTAAATATGATTACAATTAAACAACCCAATAAACACCCATGCATCATGTATGAGAAGGACCCATAGTAAATGGAAACTCTTTAACCTGCAAATAGATTATCTGGATACTTCTATCCATATAGCTTATTGTGGCATTACACATAAACAAATTTTGGATTATAGTTTATCGTCCTGTATGTTACAAATATGACTGAATATTCTATTATCTTTTATATTTTAAATATAACTAAATGCAGTCACACTAGCAACTAAAAATGGACATTTAAAACCACATATAAATAAATTTCACACTATTACACTAAAAAGAATATACCACTTAATACAAATTGATATTTATTTATAAGAATAATAAGTATTTGTTTAAAAAGTGTTTTGTAATTTCTCAGTGTTGCTTTCATATAAAATGCATTTAGTTTTAAATTACTTCAGGACACATGAAAAGTAAAGCATCATTAAATAATAGTATACTTGAGCAATTATATGTCAATATTAATATAAGTTTATTTGTTTTTTCACAAATAGATTCAAGGCTCTTGTATACTTTTTAAAAGCATTTGCCTAGGGACTGGTTTTAAAGCTTCACAGTATTGTTGGATTCTAAGTGTAGGAGGTGTTGCGAGTGACTCCCCCAGTGACTGTGAGTGGCTCAGTATGCTCTACTGACATTCTGAAAGGACAACAGAAGAAACAATTGGATTGATGGAAGACTTGGTGCTAATAAAATTCTGTTTGGTAAGCAAAACTATCAAGTAGCTCCTGTCCATCCCTGGAGAACGCTTCCATCACTGCTGACAAATATTTCTCCATTGTTGTGACCAAAACAGTAATTTTTTTCCTCCTCCCTGAAGGTCCCTGAGTTGCAACTGCTCTCAAGACTAAGCAAGGGTTAAAAAATTGGACCAAGACTTTATCAGCTTATCCTAGGAATTGTCTCACTACAGCAAGACACTGATCATTTTTCCCTTGCTGGCCCAACTTTCTCTTAAATCTGTCTACTAATCTTTGTTACCCCTCCTCATGACATTTTTATGGGAAAAAAAAAAAAAAAAACTTTTCCCACTTGATTTTAAGATACTTATAGATTTCCGAGATCTAGGCTCCTTCCCTTGTAATTGTCTTTCTTCTAAGTAAAGTAGTTCCCTATCTAGGTCCAGATATCTATTCACTTGACACTACCCAGTGGCTTGAGTTTGGATACAAAGAGGGGCGAATTAGGACCAACTGTTTGTTCTGACAAAATATCCAAGGCCATTCCCACAAATATACCACCTGCTGTACTCAGTTCCTAACCTGTTAAAAGAGACTTCATCCATGATAATGATAAAGGACTTCTATCCATTCCAGAGAGCTAGAGCAGGGGAAAAATTGCTTAATTCCTTTCCTTATTACCAGTTCAAATAAAGATCCATTTAAAACTGAAAATTTGTGAGACAGTTTTAGACAAAACAGATATGCTTTTACTGTGGTCTCCTCCATTATGTATAAAACTATAAATATGCTGTCTTTTTTCTTCCATGAAGTATTGAAGAATAACAAAACAACTACCGTGGGGGAAAAACAATTTATATAAAGCCTGAATTTATTAATTTGCCAGGAAAAGAGGACTCAAATTACTGTGGAAAGAGTTAAAATTTGCATTAACTATACAGTGAACATGCTGGATATTAGGCCAGCAAACAGTTATATTAAAATGTTATAAGATTTCCAGGCATTTTTGGTTAGTTACTAAAAGAAATTTCTCTGTTAACAGATCATGTTTAATCATGACATATTTTGAGTGGGCATTAAATATAGGTTCACTTCTTAAGTTCTGAAAATATTTTCTGTTGTTTCAGGGACATATTTAGGTAAAAGTTGAAAAAGTTTTGATCACAAATCTATATCATGTTAAACATTTTGACTACAATTACAGCCACATATTATTTCATTCATCCGTGTGCAATAATATGTGCCATTTCATTTATTTCTTTTTTGAATTTTATTGTAGTTTTTCCATGACCATTTAAGCCCTTACATCCCCCTCTGGCCTGCAATCTCTACCCTGTTGTCCATTCCATGAATTCCTTTTTCCTTTTTTGCTAGATCCCTCCATCACCTAATTCCCGGCCCTCCCCACCCCCACCGGGCTGTCATCTGCTCTCTATGAGTCTGTTTCTATTTTGCTTATTAGTTCAGTTTGTTCATTAGATGCCATATATAAGTGAAGTCATATGGTATTTGTCTTTCTCTGACTGGCTAATTTCACTTAGCATAATGTTCTCCAGGTCCATCCATGCTGTTGCAAAAGGTACACTTTTCTTCTTTTTACAACCAAGAAAAATTCCATTGTGCAAATGTTTCATAGTTGTTTTATGCACTCATCTACTGATGAACAACTGGGTTGTTTCCATATCTTGGCTATTGTAAATAATGTTTTAATGAACACAGGGGTGTTTATGCTCTTTCAAATTAGTGTTTTGCGTTCCTTCAGATATATCCTCAGAAGTGGAATAACTGGGTCAAAAGGAGGATCCATTTTTAATTTTTCGAGGCACCTCCATACTGCTTTCCACAGTGATTCCCCCAATCTGCGTTCCCACAAACAGTGTAAAAGGGTTCCCCTTTCTCTACATCTTATTTGTTGACTTATTGATGATAGCCATTCTCTCAGGTGTGAGGTGATATCTCATTGTGGCTTCAATTAGCATTTCTCTGAACCTCTTTTCATATGTCTATTGGCCATCTGTATGTCCCCTTTAAAAAAGTGTCTATTCAGGTCCTTGCCCATTTTTTAATTGGATCGTTTGGGGTTTTTTGTACTTTATAAATTTTATAAGTACTTTATAAATTTTGGATATTAACCCTTTATCAGATGCATTGATAAATCTGTTGCATTCAGTGGTTTGTCTTTTTATTTTGTTGAGGCCTCCTTTGCTGTGCAAAACCTTTTTAGTTTGATTTAGTCCTATTTGTTTATTTTTTTTCTTTTGTTTCCCTTGACTGGGGAGATATATCAGATAGAGTATCGCTGCAAGCAACATCTCAGACATTACTGTCTATGTTTTCTTCTTTAATTATTGTCATTTCAGGTCTAATACCTAAGTTAATGGAACAGAATAGAAAACCCAGAAATAAACACACATATTTATAGTCAATTAATATTCTACGGAGGAATCAAGAACATACAGTGCACTAAAGATAGTTTATTCAATAAATGGTGTTGGGAAAATTAGACAGATGAGTGCAGAAAAATGAAATTAAAACACCTTATTACACTACACACAATAACAAATTCAAAATGGATAGAAAACTTTAAAGTTGAGACAGGCATATGAGTTTACAAAGATTTTAGGTAAAGAATTTCTCTACTGAGGTCAATAATATGTTTCTGAGACACTAGTCTCTTACAGAGTTTTGAAATATGTTGTGCTATCAAATTACATCAAATGATGGTAAAAGGTATGATTATTTGAGAAGTGACATGCTCATTAACCCCAGAAATCCCAGAATCCTGAATTGTTGATGTTTCCCCACTTCAGATAAATAGGCCATTTATTAATAGAAGTGTAACAAACAAGGATTATGATTTTAAAATGTTTCCCATTCATTCAACATAAAGCCCAGTCTTAACATGTGAATTACTTTGGTAGTAATTCATATGTACTGATAATTGGACAGCTTTAAACAGTAAAAATTTAGTATCTGAAAATCCTGGAGGCTCGAAGTCTGAAATCCAGTTACGGCAGTACTGGATTCTTTGGAGGACTGTAAGGCATTGGAAAATATAACTCAAATCCAAATCCTCCCTTAACCCAGAAAACCACCCACAATAGTAATGGAGAAAGAAATCACGGAAGACACAAACAAATGGAAACATATACCATGCTCATGGATTGGAAGAATCAACATCATCAGAATGTCCACACTACCCAAAGCAATTTATAGATTCAGTGAAATCCCTATCAAAGTACCAATGGCATATTTCACAGATATAGAACAAACACTTCAAAAATTTATATGGAACCATAAATGACCCCAAATATCAGCTGCAACTTTGAGAAAGAAGAGCAAAGCAGGAAGGATCACAATTCCTGATATAAAACTGTATTACAAGGTCACTGTAATCAAAACAGTTTGGTACTGGCATAAAAACAGACAGATAGACCAATGGAACAGAACAGAGAGCCCAGAAATAAACCCAAGTCTCTACAGGCAATTAGTCTTTGACAAAGGGGGCAGAAGCATGAATGGAATAAAAATAGCCTCTTCAACAAATGGTGTTGGGAAATCTGGACGGCTACACGCAAAAAAATGAAACTCGAGCACCAACTTACACCATACACAAAAATAAATTCAAGGTGGATAAAAGACTTAAATATAAGTCGTTACACCATAAAAGTCCTAGAGGAAAACATTGGTAGGAAAATCTCAGACATCCCACGCAGCAACATCTTCAATGATATGTCCCCTAGAGCAAGGGACATAAAGGAAAGAATAAACAAATGGGACCTTATCAAAATAAAGAGCTTCTGTGGGGCTAAAGAAAACAGTACTAAAATAAAAAGAGAACCAACAGTATGGGAAAACATTTGCCAATGATACTTCGGACAAGGGTTTGATCTCCAAAATATAAAAAGAACTCATATGACTGCACTCCAGGAAGACAAAAAACTCAATTAAAAATTGGCAAAAGACATGAACAGACACCTCTCAAAAGAGGACATACAGAGGGCCCAGAGTCATATGAAAAGATGCTCAACATCATTAGCCATCAGAGAGATGCAAATTAAAACCACAATGAAATACCACCTCACACCAGTCAGAATGACCATCATCAACAAAGCAACAGATAACTGTTGGAGGGGATGTGGAGAAAAGGGAACCCTACTGCACTGTTGGTGGGAATGCAGACTGGTGCAGCCACTGTGGAAAACAGTATGGAATTTCCTCAGAAAAATGAAAATGGAACTGCGTTTTGACCCAGCAATTCCACTACTGGGATTATACCCTAAGAATCCTGAAAATCCAATTCAAAAGAACCTTTGCACTCCTATGTTCATAGCAACATAATTCACAATAGCCAAGGGCTGGAAGCAACCTAAGTGCCCATCTACAAATGAGTGGATCGAGAGACTATGGTACATTCACGCAATGGAATTCTATGCAGCAGAGAGGAAGAAGGAGCTTATACCCTTTGCAACAGCATGGATGGAGCTGGAGAGCATTATGCTAAGTGAAGTTAAGCCAGGTGGTGAGGGACAAATACCATATGATCTCACCTTTAATCGGAACATAATCAACAAAAGCAAAAAGCAAGCAGAACTTAACCAGAGACATTGAAATTAAGAACAATCTAACAATAGCCAGGGGGCAAGGGGGAGGGGACAATGGGCAGAAGGGTTTTCAGGAACCACTATAGAGGACACATGGAGAGAACCAAGGGTGGGAGGGAGGCAGGGAAGGGAGGTGGGATTGGAGGGGGAGGGGAGGGGAGAGTATGCAGACAACTGTAATTGAGCAACAATAAAGTAAAAAAAAAAAAAAAAAAAAAAATAAATAAAAATTAAAAAAAAAAAAAAAAAAGAAGAAGAAATGACATGGTTCCATTGTTGAGTAAGAGTCAAAGTAGAATGTGATGTTTTAACAGCCAGACCACCAGGAAGTTGAGAAGACAGAAGAGAAATGTGCCCTTTTATATAAGCAAGCAGATGCAACGTATTACACATATATACTCAGGATAAGTAATAGCTGTAAGTGTTGAAATCTGTGAACCAGGGATAAGAGCAGAAATTAGCAGAGAGCAAACATTTAAACAACCACAATAATTTCTAAAAGACATTATTTAAATCAAAATACAAGTGGAAAGAAATGCATAATCTTGAAGTGTGCATTGATTTAATTTTAAAAATGTAATTCAATATCTGCCAACTCTTATGTTGTATGAGTATGGGTGGATGACTAAATTCAATGATTCTGGAGTAGAACATTAAAAGAAAAATTTTGTTTTATATTAAATTAAATATATAAAAATTGTTTACTAATTTTATCATTAAAATACTTTTGAATCTAAATTAACTGAGGTCTCATGTCACATTAAACCTAATTGACAATTTTAATACAATGTACAATTTGAATATATTATTATTTAAAATATAAATATACTGAAGCAAATGACTTCCTTTCTCTCATTATGTATTGTGGTATGTACCTCAGGTATAAAAATGCACAATACATGAGAAAGGTATAAATTCAGGAAAAAGTAACAAGCACTGAATAAGCCACAAGTTTCATTACAACGGTTAATTTTAACAAAACGGTGGTTCAGCAAAACTCAACAATCTGATTGTATGTAGCATACAAAATGTGTTGAATAATATGTTACCTGATTTCCCTTGCTCTAAGTATGATTTTTAAAGGAAACAACTTTATAAATAATAATTAACTATCTAAAACAGTAAGCTAAATTTTCATTAATTGATTTGAAAAGATACTTGTGATTAATGTTTAACTAGAAAAAGTATTTCAGAGAATAACTTTTGTAAATGATACACACAATGACTTTGTAAGATGTGTGTATGTGAATACATACACATGTAAATATATGCATTCACGTGTATATACACACATACCCATAAAGATGTAATTTAATGATTTCTGACTTGCAATGTAGGAAATCATTTCTAAATAAATCTAATACATAGAAAGTTGAAGCATGTTCTAGTTTTAAAGTGATGAGATGGTGATTTTGTTGGCCTTCACTTCCCTGTAGATAATTTTTTTAATAGTCTCTAGGGAAAGATAATGATGCTGTATCCCTGACTATCTCATCTTGAGAGAGCAGAAGATTATCCTTCTTAAATGATAATGAGCTTGAACTAAATTTTGGCACAGTAATGAGATCGGAGCATGCCATTCTTTGTCCTCGCTTCAATCTCTGTTTTGAAAAGGAAGGACAGACTGTTCACAATTGATATTGTCAGAGCAAATAATGACAATATAGACATCTCTTTCTGAGGAATTTCGACTGAATGCTTCCAGTGGCTATGTCTTTGGGAATATACTGCATTATATACTCTGTGGAACATTGTTGCTCTGCATCATTGTCTCTGTATACTTTAATCGTTTATTCTCTCACGTATTTAATGAGCGCATTCTATGTGCTCAGTTTAAAGTTGAAATAAACATGCAAGTTTCTTGACTTGTGAAATGGAAACAATCTCTCAGCAAGAAAATAGTTCAAATGGGGAATTAATCCCCACGTCTATTTACTCTTTTTACATGTACTTTTGCGTTTTCTTTAAGCTATTTTAATTTTCCCGTTAAAGAAACTCTAGTGATAAAAATCTATGACTACATTAGTGGAGTATCCTATCTGACTTAGAAAATCAAACCACAGAATCATTGCTTTGAATGCTCCCTTAGAAATAATCAGGAGTAGTATATTCATCGGAAACAGGAGGAGAGCAAGGTCCAGGGTGCCAAAGAGCATTGCCCAAGGCCAAGCAGCTAGTGACCGGCATTGCCTCCAGGAACGTACAACTTTCCTATTCCTTTGCCAGGGTTATTTTACTGTAGCTGTAAAAAGTACACAATGTAAATTGAGGAGTTATCCACATGATTAAGAATAAAGTACGCTTTAAACAGTGTGTATTTATTAAAAAAAAAAAAACTTGATTCTAGAAAATATTTCCCTTATGCAATGTTTTCATTAATTTGATATTTAAAACGTATATTGATTAGAAGGGATAATTTAAAAAATTTAGTGAATATCCTTTAATATCCATTAAATTGGTTTATTAAGTATTACATCATATTGTTTATATTTTTGCAAAATGAAATAAAAAAAAGTTATGTATGAGAAACTCCTCATCTTGCTGTCAATTGTAAAAGGAACTTGCTTCAAATTAAGACCTTTGGGAAATAAAAATATTTGAGTAATGATTTATAACCAATCTTTAGGAAAATAAATATTCTTGTATAGGTAAATTTTGTTTTTGATTTTTGTTATTTGATGTTAATTCAGTTCATTTTTATGTAGCATGCATTTTTTTATTTTATATCAGCAGCTGCCATCTGTTCAAACAAAATAAACAAAAGTTTCCAGAATCCTCATTTTCTTTTAGCTTGTATAATTCTGAACAATTGGTTCCAGAATTGCCTCTGGCATCTCCCATCCAAAAAAAAAAAAAAAAAAAAAAAAAAAAAAAAAAAAAAAAAAAAAAAAAAAAAAAAGAAAAGAAAAGGAAAAGAAAGAAAGAAAGAAAAAGGTACAAACGTGCTTTCGTTAATTTGAAAGGAGAATGCTTCCAGTGGCTATGTCTTTGGGAATATACTGCATTATATACTCTGTGGAACATTGTTGCTCTGCATCATTGTCTCTGTATACTTTAATCGTTTATTCTCTCACGTATTTAATGAGTGCATTCTATGTGCTCAGTTTAAAGTTGAAATAAACATGCAAGTTTCTTGACTTGTGAAATCTGAATCTAATGGGATGTACAGTAAGCTAGCAAATAATCAGAGAAATAAATAAATACCTGTAAAATACCATAGCTGTGATGAAAATAGTACATGTTTTAACTTTGAAATGCTATAAGAGTAGGAGTTGATCATTTAATTAGATCAGAGAAAACATCTCTGAAGATTTTACTTAAAATTGAAATTGGAAAGAAAATATAATTTTACAAGTGAAAGGATGTGTTAGGCAGAATGAAAAGTGTTGCAGGCAATGCAGACAACAACTGTGTCTTTGAACAGAAGTACATCTCATTTGCAGAACTCTGTAAGGACAGGTTGGCTGGTATCCAGGGAGAATGGGGGATATATCTGAAGCAAAGCTGGAAAGGCTTCTATGTCCTGTTAAAGAGTTTAAGAGCAATGGGAATGCATTAATTTTTGCTTTTAATATTATTCTAAGGATATGCAGTAACAAGATTTTAACTTTGTAAAAATAATCCTTAATGAAGCACAAACAAAATACTTCAAAACAAAACAGTGAAGTACTAAGAGGCAAATTAAAAGGCTATTACTAAACTTCAGAAATGATAATGGCAGTATCTTGGCTAAAAAAGTGGTTTTGCATGGGGAAAGAAGTGGACACATTTGAATGATATCAAGAGAAAAAAAAAATTGACAGGGTATGATAATGGATTAAGTAATGAGGTCTAGAGGTGCATGTGGTATTGCAGTTGCTGGCTTATATAACTGGTTGAATCATTCATTTACTAAGATAGGGAAAGCTGGAAGATAATGATTTTGTAGTGTAGGAGGATCATGCCTGCTCTTTGGTATTGTTGAGTTTAATTTGCCTTTGAGTCAACCAGGGGTTGATTCAAGTAGGCATGTGGGTCATACATGTAGAGCAAATAATGTTTTATGGTAAAGAGTTTTCTATGTGGAAGTAGTCATAACTAGAAGTAAAAAAAATGTAAGTAATTTTGGCTGAGAATATAGAACTGTTATTAACATTGTATTCATCCCAAGCCAATTTAATGTAATCATATCTTAAATTCCACTCTCAAGCATGACTTTTATGAAAATGAATAATTATTTTAGTCTGAAATTACTGCTAATATTAAAATTACTATTTAGGCACAGATTGAAATTTGACATAAACATTACAATCTAATTGAAACAAAATAAATAGAAGTATTTGAATGGAATGCTATATATTCATATAGATATAGATATCTGCCAAAATAAAGTCCATCAACGAGGACAGAGACATTTGATTGACTGGTTTGATTAATAAAGATTTAGGCTTCAGAAGCATTAAGACATTCTAATTACCCCAAAGGTCATTGAAGACATTGGTGTTTATACAGATTTCAAGGACCGTAAATAGTGAACTTTGGAATATTTGTTAGTTACCATGCTGAGGGAGTTGCTTATATGTAAAGCTTCTAAGGACTTTAAATTGAATCTGATATCTAAGACTCCCTAATTGCATAAAACATCATTTGTTCTTTCCATAAACCATAGTAGGAGAGTATTATGTGAAAGTCACTAGGCATACCCTGCACTGTAAGACAAGAGTTCTTACATTTTTGAGGTATTTACAGTCTATCAGAGTGAGACTGCTGTAAAACTTAAGTGCCAGGCAGTGTTAACAGGAGCACAGTGTTCAGGGTCAAGTAGTAACCCAAAGGAAAGTGGTCAATTGTTCTTGGTAGTGGGGGTTAGAGTCTCATCAGGGCACAAAGGAGTAAGTGCTGGTACTTCAGATGGAATTAAGTTGAAGTACAGTTGATGGCACAGAGGCACTCTCTTAGATACCTATGTTACATCTTCTCCTCTCTCCTAAATCATTTTACCACTTCATTTCCTGCCTTGTTCCCAGAAAACTTAGCTCTTTTCACTGAGAAAATGGAAGCAACAAGAAGAGAATGTCTGTACACATCTACCCTCAAATTTATGAAATCTGTCTTGATCTGTGTTCTTGTCTGTCATCCTATCACAGTGTACACACTGTTTGAATTCCTTTTCAAAGCAAAAAAAAAAAAAAAAAAAAAAAAAAAAACCCACTTGTGATTTCTATCTCTTTTCTTCTTTACCTTCATTTCCAAAACCGCCCCCTCTTTCTCCGTCATCTACCAGCATGTTTTCTTTCTATTGAGTCGTTTTCATTGACATATATGCTGGCTTTCATACATCCCTAGCTTTGACTCTGAACTATTTCCAGCTGACAACAATTTTATTGGCTCCTAATTTAAAGGAAATTATTGTAAGTGGAATATTTTAATCTTCTGGTTTACTCTTTCCTTTCTCCTTTGAAAACAACGCAGTCGTTATTCAATTCTAATGACTCCATTGCCACAGCTCTTCTCATTATGTTGAAAATCCATACCACTAGCCCACATCTTACCCCTGACCTCCAGAAAGGCACCTCCTCTGTTACTTGCATGTGCATATCTAGGAGAGACTTCAAACTTAATGTGCATAAAATAAAACTTTGTAATTGCCTTATCAAACCTACACCTCCTGCAGTACTCCAATCTCACTAAAAAGGCACATCCATTCTTCTACTTATTCAGAGAAAATCTATGGAATCGTCTTCGAGCCTTCTCTACCATAGTTCATATTCCAGTAAACAATAATACTATTGGTGTTCCACTGAAACTGATCTCTTGTCTGAGCACTTTACACCACCTCTTGGCAGCAGTCATTGTCTATGGCATCAAATTTAACCCTTTAAAAATACAGCACGTCATAGCAGTTAAAGCTGTCGAGGTTCTCCCAATCTCACTCAGACTACAATTCAAATTCTATATGATTGTCTCCTAGGTTGTTTATAATCTAGGTCTCAGTTTTATAAATAACTTATTTCTTATCTCCTTACCTCTTTCTCACCCTCATTTTGATGCTTTGTTGTCACAAGCTAATTTCTGCCTCAATGATTTTGCATTTGTTTTTCTATCTATCTGAGAAATATTTCCCCAGAATTTTCAAGTACTTTTTTGGTCTTTTTATCTTCTTATAGCATTTGCTCAAATATTATCTTATCAGGGAGACTTTCCCAATAGCCTTATATGAAACAATACACACCCACTTAAAATATCTGTCTTGCTTTATTTTCCTTCTAGCAAGTTAACCATCTATTATAAAATACCTATATAATTAGTTTTGGCCTATTTCTCTACTAAAATATAGGTTGCACCCACTAGAATATGACTAAAGTGAAATTGTTTTGTTCCCTCAGCTCTATTATGTATTAATCTGTGTATAGTGTATATTAATCCCATAATATGTGCTGAACAATTGAGTGACTGACAGACTGAATAAATTAATGAATGAATAAATTAATGAAAAACAATGTGAGTAAGCTTTCAGAGGTTATGGAAAACCCAATGTGCCTAGAAATATACAAGTTTCAAAATATTGCCAGAATAGCCCTGGCTGGTATGGCTACGTGGATTGAGTGCTGGCCTCAGAACCAAAGGGTCCCCAGGTCAATTCCCAGTCAGGGTATAAGCCTGGGTTGCTGGTCAGGTCTCCAAAAGGGGGTCTGAGAGAGGCAACCACACTGACATTTCTCTCCCTCTATTTCTCCCTCCCTTCCCTTCACTCTAAAAATAAAATAAAATCTTTAAAAAAATAAAATAAAATATTACTAGAATATAGTTAGAATTTGTTTTGTGTAAGAAAAAACAGGATGGCTAATTATTGTTTTTCCAGAACAATTAATTACTCTTTTTCTATCTTCATCTATAAAATCTTAGGACTCGATTTCATTAAGGACTGCCTGATGCAGATGAATAATTCTGAGTGTTTATTGTGTGTTTGGCATCATGTTAAACCATTCATATACAAAATGAAAGCAGAAGACTAGACATCATTGATCTGGGAGAACAATCATTATGCATTTCCTACAGAAAAAATAAGTGCTATAATTGGAGAACATTGTTTTAAACTACACTTAGAGGAGGCATTTTAGATGGTCTTTATTCTAGGCCTTGTAGATTTAACCATTAGATAAACTAACCACTTGCTTAAAGCATGAATTAAAAAATAATTTCTTAATATTTTGATTCTAAAACAGGCTCCAAAAAGTTTTAAAATGGCCTCTCTTGTTCTGTTTCTTCAAGTGGCACTGATCGTAAAAGTCTTTAATCGCATTTTTCTGAGGAGAAGCCTACATCTTTAATTTTATCACCACATATTCAATATAAAAGCCACATGTTTAATATTTATAACTACATTTATCTAAAAACTTGGACAATCGTTGTCGAATACTGATGGGTAGAGACATCTGCCAATGCAGATCAAAAATTATGCTGTACTAGTTAAAGTTACACATGGTAGACCATAAAAAGTTAGAAATGAATGTTCTTATTCTATTTCCTAATTTCTATAACTTTAAGTGTTTCTTTCATCTAGCTCAGTAGCTATAATTGGGACACTTTTGAGTGAAAGAGCCAGGAGTTTCATTGATAAGGGAATAATTTTGTTACCTGAGGATATGATTATGAAGATATGATTATTTTGTTAATTGCCAAGGATAATTTTTTAATTCAAACACGATTAGTGGATTCCTAAGAAAAATATACAATTTTTCTACTGGGCACAAAGGGGTAAACTAACTGTCTTTCTATAATAAAGTTGTAAAGAGATCATGCTAGACATTGGAATAGCTATTTTGCATTAATGTTAGTATTGCAAGAAGTGAGATGGAGGGATAAAAAAAGAGACTCACTAAGTGGCAGAAGTAGAATCTTCAAAGAGCAAAATAGAAGCATGGGAAAAGTAAGCAAGACACATAGAGAGGTCATAAATTTTCTCAGTACAATGAGGGTTCATTTGAATGAATCCGTTTTACACACTGGATCATTTTAGAGAACAGTAATATCTAAAAAACATACAGAAACAGGCAAAAGTCAATGGATGTACAGAAAATAATTTGAATGAAGGTGGACCACAAAGAAGGAAGTTTCTCAACATGCATCCCTAAATACAGTCTTACAAACTACCTAATGAATATCTTAACACAAAATTAAATGACGATATTTTTAGTACATTGTCATACTAAGTGTGTTTTATTCACACTAAATGTATAATATTTAATGTAATGATTTAATAAGTCTAAATATACAATTAATCATAAACTAAGTTTTTTGTACCACATCATATATTGGCTAAATCATACATTATATTTGGTTGGCTTAAAATGGAAACATAGGTCAATGGAATTGACATAGCAAAACGAATCACTTTAAGTGTTATTATTTTTCTTGTTGCCTATAATGTCATGGAGTAAACCCTTTATGGTGAATAGCAACTTAGTTTTGGTTTTGTAACATTTTTAGCCCTAGAATACTCAATGAGACACTGGTATTCATTTTTCCTATTTTTTCTTTACAATGTATTTTGATTTTTTTATCCTCATGGGAGGATATTTTTCTTGATTTTTAGAGAGAGAGAAACAGCACTGTGAGACAGAAACATTGATCAGTGGCTCCTCTGCATGCCCCACTCAAGGATGAACCTCCAACTTAGGGATGTGGCACGTGAAGATGATACTACCAAATAGTGACCAACCAAGGTAGTTTTACTTTTCTTTTTTTTTTAATTTTTTTCTGTTTAATTACAGTTATTTACATCCTCTCCCCTCCCCCTCCCTTCCACTCCATCCCCACCTCACCCCTCAGCCTCCCTCCTCCCCCTTAGTTCTGTCCATGTGTCCTCTATAGTGATTCCTGAAAACTCTTCTCCCCATTGTCCCCTCCGCCCTCTCCCCTGGCTACTGTTAGACGGTTCTTAATTTCAGTGTCTCTGGTTATGTTCTGCTTGCTTTCTGCTTTTGTTAGTTATGATCTGGTTAAAGGTGAGATCATATGGTATTTGTCCCTCACTGCCTGGCTTACTTCACTTAGCATAATGCTCTCCAGTTCCATCCATGCTGTTGCAAAGGTTATAAGCTCCTTTTTCCTTTCTGTTGTGTAGAATTCCATTGTATAAATGTATCATAGTTTCTTGATCCATTCATTGGTAGATGGGCACTTAGGTTGTTTCCAGCACTTAGCTATTGTGAATTGTGCTGCTATGAACATAGGAGTGCAAAGGTTCTTTTGAATTAGTTTTTCAGGATCCTTAGGGTATAATCCCAGTAGTGGAATTGCTGGGTTGAAAGGCAGTTCCATTTTCATTTTTCTGAGGAAGTTCCATACTGTTTTCCACAATGGCTGCACCAGTCTGCATTCCCACCAACAGTGCAGTAGGGTTCCCTTTTCTCCACATCCCCTCCAACAGTTATCTGTTGCTTTGTTGATGATGGCCATTCTGACTGGT